>JAMKCH010039894.1:0-28331 GCA_023653785.1 Ophioderma brevispina
GAGTGGAAAATTTGCTGGCAGGACCAAGGAAGGGTGTTTTAAGATATTCAAGTCCTGTAACAATGACGAAATCCTTAATGCATTGGCAGGGGAAGAACCTTCCTTTTCAGGAGATTGTTTCTCAGTTGCAAAGTTTTGTCTGCTTACTTTACAAGTGCACACTAAGGTCAAGGAGCTACGATGGTTTTTGTACTCCAATCGTCAAGCTGAAGGAGAAACTCTTCCCCCAACTGAAGTATATATCACTAGTTCCCCATATTTATCGTGCCCTCTACATTGCTTTGATATGGGCATCATCACAATTAGTCGACCGGGTCTTCTTTCACCAGATGAGTATGGATGGACACTCACTGATGCCCACTTTGTTCGGAGGAATAGTTCATTGGTAGAACACCAGCGCTGTCACCTTCGCAGCCTAGTTTTATGCAGTATCTCTTTGTCTAGATTAGTGTGTTCGGAGGTCTCTGGGTTTTGGACCAGACTTTGGCAGGTTAAAACTGGTTTTGTGAGCGCTTAACCATTCCACTTCCCACAGAGCATATTGCTGGAGTTGCTTGTAGCTCCATCTGTCTGAATGCCTTTGAGCTACTGCCAGGGCCGTAGCCAGGGGAGGTGCGGGAGTGCGATGTACCCACTCAAATCTCCAAAATTCCAAAAAGGTTCACAAAAATGATGTGTGCGAGCGAGGAAAAATAGGGGTTTTATGTTTTTTTGGTCCAAAAAGGGCACTATTTGGGCAAAAAGGTCCACTTTTGCCAAATTTACACCCCCTCTATTGTGAAAAGGTCCACATTTTGGGAAAAAGGTCCTTTTGGAAAAATCCGCACCCCCCAGAAAAAAATCCTGGCTACGGGCCTGGCTACTGCTGAGCCAGATGACATAGATCGCCCTGAGTGCAATTTTAGCTGATTTGTGCATTTGTTGACTGATGTATTGCAGAAACCTCTGCTTCCTACTTTTATTGGAAAGTATATAGACAACCCACTGCTTTCACAGTCTGCTACTAGATCTTGGTATTTGCACTTCTTTTCTTGCATATTCATTAGATTTTCATTAGGTTCTCCTCCATAGGGACCACCAGCTCTATGATAATCACTGTCTTTGTTTTAGTAGAAAAGATGGTGATATCTGGTCTCTTAGCTGTCTCAGTGATTTCTGGAGGGAACACTATTTGTTTGTGTTCCTCATCCATCAGGAACATCCAGTCATCGGCCTTCTTCAGAATGTTGGTTTGTTCTGTCTTAGGCATTGGTAACACTGGATTTTGATAAGCTGTACCATTAGCTGTGCGAAAGGCATTTATAGAGATGTAGTTCAGATTCTCAGGTGCGATGTTTTTTTCTCCTGATTTGCCTCTACGACGTACGCAGCCAGACCTCTAGCTGTATAGATTACTTTCAGTGTTTGGTCATGGCGCCGTATCTTCCACTTTGTAAAGAGTAGCTACAACCATTGAGGATGTGGAACAGTGTACAATGACGATGATGACATAATTGGTCTTGCCCCACAGCTTCAGATTGGCAGGGGATGGAAGTTGATCATGGATTGCGTTGATGTGGAAAGACAGTAGCTCTGGCGTCCAGACATACAAAAGTTTCTTCCAGGAGGTGTCAACCTGTATGACAGACTCCCAGTTCAACCACCTGCCCTTGTTTCACATATCCGTAAAGGTAGCCCAACATGTCTCCATCTCTACATCTTCATAGTCGGTTGAGGATTTCCTTTGTTCTTGATGACTCACGTCTTTTTGATCAGCTTTTGATTCTTTTGTACCCAACCGTGTGGCAGGAGATCTTGTCCTCCGGGATTTCACAGTCCGGGAACAATTGGTGAACAATAGGGTAAATCATTCAGTTGACTCTTCACGTAAAATTAGTTTCACGCTTTTCCTTTGTCGTCTATGTAGCCCGGAATATGAAATACGCCGGACATATCTCCTTTCCACACCGTGGTATTTCTCACGCTAGAAAGCAATTCAAGAGCCTATTGCGGCGGCCATCTTGATTTGCAATTATGCAGAGGGAAAATGTATTTCAAATACGTGCATTATGAAAATAGATATATGTTGTCAAATTCCCAAAAATTAACATGTTATAACCATTGCATAGATATTCGACATATTTTGTTCACATTACATGCTTTATGCAATACCTTGGTATATTGGCGCCATTTGGCAGCCATATTGTTTTATAACTTTTTGAAGACCTGATAAACGATATATAAAATGTTAGTTCATGAAAGCAAATATTCCCACTCATTAAATCCAATTTGACTACATTTATATAGTCCTGGTTATTTACTATTACATTGGTTGGCCAGCTACAGGTGATTTGGGCAGCCATCTTGATTTCCACTTAACCCCCTGCAAGAGAAAAAATGGCAACATGCTTTTCCATTTTATGTCCCCAAATGGGACAAAATCAACTTTAAGTTCAATTTTATTAACACAAAAAATTGAACGAAATGACAGTAAGGTATGCACTTAAATGGATTTACTCAATGAAAATTCTTAACATGACACGTGAAGGAAACTGTTGGTTTTTGTGGTTTTGACAGGTTGTGAATATTAATGAGCTCATTGGCATATTCTGAAGAAAAAGCATTGATCGATTTACAGACTAAAACCGATTACTCAATGAACTTTTTACATGGTACATGATAGAACATGATGAGCTCGTGCTGTACTTTTTGGACAGGTTATGAATTTTAATGAGCTCATTGATTATTTTGTGGAAATTTATTAATCAACTCTACCGATTTTAAGAAGTCAATGATCTTCTAACGTTACACAGTGATAGAATAGAACATGGTTGAAGGTCGTGGGATGTATACCTTTTTGGACAGGTTACGAATATTAAGAGCCATTTGATATTTTCAATAAAATGTGTTAAAACCCACAGTTGTGTAATTCGTTTCTTTGTAGTTGTTGATGCTATGGGCAAGCCAGCAGCTGGATTTCTGGAAGGCAATCTCGCCTGGATTGGACATTATGATCAGTGCACAAATATAACAGACTTCCAATACTGCCACTGTCAGATTCAAACTCAAAATGGATCTGTTTATCCCAACGGTAATGAGAAGGGGGAAGGGTTTAGTAGATAATATGGTAGAGGAGGAAACTGCAGTCTGATGAGATAAATGATCTAAATACAAGATTTGGTAGATTTTCATGAAATGGCATAACCAGATTCAATGTGCCCAAAAGTAATTATACAAGCAAATGCGACTCATGATATTAGTTTGGGCACCAACCAATGGGCCGCCATATTGTCATATTGTAAAGTCCCCGTATGCATTAATTTTTGAGACTTGCAAGTATTTTACATTTAGTGAGTGACATGAAAGAACAACTCATGCACCATGCTGTCAATCTGCCTCAAATATCTCTTTCTGCAAACATTAACAGCGTCATCGGGAGACTTTTTGTGCATAGGAATGCATGTTAGATTGCATGGTTCTCCCATGATGATTTGCTAATTACAGTATTGCATATTGATATTGCATTCTGCAAACCTTTCATAAAAATACAACAATGCTATGACACGATGTCAACAGTGCAATACCACACTCTTAAGTATAGTCACCACAAAGACAGGAAGACAGCTCCCGACCCACCACTTCCTGACTATACAAGACCGCATTTTTCAAAATCGGCTATATCTGTTCAACTTGCAAAATTACAATTTTTATCCCGACCAGGGAGATTAGTCTGCGAGTATCCCCGTTGTCAACGAGACAAGGGATGCTGAAACACCGAGCAGTAGGTGACAGCAGCATCATGGAATCAACAAGATCCAGCATGTTTAACTTGGCGAAGATTGTTAAGTTCCCGATTAGTGCCGACCTTGAAACCACGGCACAAGTATGTGACATGTCGCTGTCAAGATTGCTCGTAGATTGGTCGGTGAGTTGTTGACGACAAGAAAAGGTCCGTCACATGAAGAAACTCGCGATGCGAAAACCCCCAAACCTCTTCCCAACTACACAAGACCCACATTTTTTCCAAATCGGCCTGCAGGTCTTGTTCAATTACAAGACGAGATGCTCAATCGCCCAAGCAGTAGGCGATCAAGCATGTCACTGGTTCAGTCTCAATCAGTCGCAGACATTAACACGACAGCACAAGGTGCTGTCAAGACTGCAAGATCGGCGGACTATCTTCTGTAGTCCCGAAGAGTTCAGTAGTCGCCGATTCAACATGTCCAGTTGGCTTGCATTTTCTCTCCCGTTGGAGCAGACTCCAATGCCGACCACGTTCTAAACGTGCACACAACCACCATGATATGGCACGAACTCATCGGCTACCACTTCCAAACCGCATGTGTTCAAGCTGACCTTACCGATTCCAAAACCCGCCACGTTTTTTTTAAGATGCAAGAAAAAAATCGTGAAAGGTTTTTTTCAAATTGCCACATGGCTCCCGAACACACAAGACTGCAGAAAGCTGTACAGGACAGTCCAAGACTGGGCCAAAAACTACACCCTGAAAAAGGGAAAAATTTACTAAGATTTTTCGAAAAAAAAAAAGGGCCAATCGGCACCAGTCTGTCACGTTGGAAGCGGTTTTCAGCAAAATGGGTAAGGATACAGACGACTGCAAGAACTGCCCAGACCTGCGAACAACTGAAAAAGAAAAACTGCTCACGTTTTCGAAAATTGACCAATCGGAACCCAGTGGGAGCAGTTCGGGAAGTGAGTTTATTAGCAAAAAAAACGGCTGTGTGACGGAGCCTGTTTATATCTTAAAAGTCCATGCACTATCAGGTGATGTGGTAAATCAAGAAAATTAAAAGTAAGGAATCAAAAAGAAGATTTTGGCATATATTTTGGTATCTACATAAAGTTTAAAGACAGTATCAGTGATTTTCCCGGAAGAGTCAAACTATTTCAATTTGCAGGACGGAATAGCTTAAAGTGAAGGATGTAAGTCTATAGAATTCTCAAAAGTTTTTTATTTTTTTTATTTTTTTTATTTTTTTTATTTTTTGCCGTTTTTTTTTTTTTTTTTTCATAAAGAGATGTGTAATAACCATTTGAATGGCTTATCCTTCACTTTTAAGCTTTTCTTAAACAAGTCAAATGTTTTCTATTTGTTGTGAGATCAGCACATCCATCCATCAACCATCCTTGCAAAATTAAAAATGAAGTCATTCCCAAAGGAGGATACTAGAGGTTGATCTAGTATGAAAGCATGGGTCTGGATTCCTCAATTCAGTTGGTAGGACAGGAGGTTGCCAATAAACAGATTTCGTCCATGTTTTAAAAAAATAAAACCTGAAGAATATACTTTGTTTACCCATACGGAATGATAGTATAAAGGTAACTCATTCATCTGTGCCGCACTTGCTCGCATAATCGAAAAAATTGTACCAAAATTGAACCCATGTCTAACAACAGAATTTAGGTTGGGGGTGGTTTAAAGAGCTGAAATTAAAGAAAGAAAACTGTCCTACAAATGCAAATACAAAATCCTTACACATCCTGCATTTTTATGCATTTTGCTTGTACTTTCGTGTTCCATTTGCAATTGTTCATCACTGTCAAATCTTTTTTTAGAAGGGCCTAATTTGTAAAAATTAAAGGTTTGTAGTGACTACATAGCTCAAATTTGAGCTTAATATGTTGAATTTGCTGTTTTTGTTAATGTCAGCTTGTATTAACCTGTGTCCTGGGTAGTGGGGTGTGCCCAAGGAAATGTGCATACAGATGTGCCCAACACTATTGAGATGATAGCAAGGTACATTTGCCAATTGCATATTTTTTACTTTTGTAATATTATATTGTTTTATTCATTTTCCCCCATCAGTGATTTGTCAGGTCCCTCTCATACAGGGGCTGCACCAGGGGTAATTTCATAGGAGGGGCAAAACATTACACAATTACCTCATATGGTTTTAAAAAAACCTACTTTTTTACACAATTTATTGCTTAAACCCTTGTTTTTCCTAAATTTTTTGAAACTTTCAGGGGCGTGGGCCGCCCCCTTGCCACCCAGGTGCCAGCCCCTGCCCTCATATACGTACTCCAAGAGATATGTTGCCCTGTGTCATTATAGTACTCTTTTGGATATAGTTTGGGCTTCGTAGACTTTTCAATATTAATCATTGCTAATTAGAACTAAGAACAAAAAAGAAGTTAAAGCGAATGCCATCTAATATAATATAAACGCTTCAACATATTATCCAATACTTTTTGTTTCAAATGAATGTCTTTCCGTCAGAAAAATTACACTCTATTATTGATACACAAGTAAAACGTTTAAATATCTTCCTTATGATTGCAGCCATTTTGCTCGGCCAACGAAAAAATAGAAATCATGATGTATAGTACATAGTGTGTCGCTTGTGATTAAGTAGCCAAGAATGACTACCCACACTATTTTCAGCTCTATTCTGTTCAAGAATCGCCCCAGTTTTAATCGATCGTTACTACTTTTCTACTGGACACAACTATTATCCGATTTTCTGACCATGAGTACCGAGACAATCTTAACACCTGTTTTTTATTCTTTGACTCTAAGTCATAAACCGCTCCCCATTTCCACCAGCCCCTACGCACGTCACCAATGCCGAACTTGCGCCTCCCTGGAACAACATTCTTATAGTAATTCAACCCATCGTGTCACCTCCGAAGGTATTAGCATTGATGAGGGGATGTGCAGTGGATGGAATTAAAATTCCACGCTAAATCTTGGACACATGTAGTCCCCGATAGCAGAGAAAAATCAATTTTGTGTGCTTAATTGAAATCATTCAGTCAACGTAAACGCATTTAATTGCTGCATTAACTCTAAATACATACATTCTGACTAATCGTTTGTTCAAGCGAATCAATGTAACAGGTTAGTTGAATATCACTGGCTTTTGAGCGGCCTGTGCTTTGAAAAAAAAGCACACAAAGTCTTTGCATTCTCCTATTTAAACATGAAAGGCCAGCTTATCTTCGTTCGTTCATGGAACAGGTGAATCGGGCCATCGTTTTCATGTTTTCTGCCTCCTCTCCTAACTAATCGACGCTGTCCAAAACTTTTCCTTCCGGTGGCTGTTCCTCCTTGAATCTACTTAGTTATTCTGCTATCAGGCAATCTATTTGCAGTACATATTATTTCTTTCAGACTGCAAAGACATCTTTTAAAACAATACTTAATTAAAAATTAGCCTGTTAGTACACTTAATGATAATCGAGATAATGTGGAGGAACCGTTCACTATTTTCTTCCCCAGCCTACATATGGGTTATTGATCAAAAATATGACAATTTAAACTAAAGTGGATAATAGAAATAACTCAAACTAGACAAAAACCGTGAACATAACTGTGAGCCCATTTTGATCTTTATCCCAATTGTTGTGTAAATAGGTCATATTCAACTTTATTATCTGATATCACACATGGCATGCATTCACATTTGTCCAATTGCCCTTGTATTAAAGGTGCATTTCGTGATTCAGCACCTTCTGTTTTATTCATTGATCACTATATACCCTTGAGAAAAGCCTATCCTCAAAATGTGAATGATCCCGAGCGTGCGGTTTTGTGTAATGAGCATTTGCTCGTTTCCCCACGGTCCCATAGGCTACTGTTCTGTAAATTTCTGTCCGTTACGGACAGAAAATACAAATTGCGAATTTCTTACAGATGCGACGAATTTGCACTATAGATTGGGCACACGTGGATTACTAGGCTACCCCACGTTCAGCTTATAT
The DNA here is from genome assembly GCA_023653785.1 of Ophioderma brevispina. Classification (NCBI taxonomy): domain Eukaryota; kingdom Metazoa; phylum Echinodermata; class Ophiuroidea; order Amphilepidida; family Ophiodermatidae; genus Ophioderma; species Ophioderma brevispina. The sequence goes on from JAMKCH010039894.1 coordinate 7,705, forward strand.
AAAAATCTCAATTTTTTTTAGTAGTCTGGGACGAGGCTGTGGATCACGAACTGCCCCTTTAAATTTTACACCCAAAGCCATACTCTCAGCACCTTTGTTTTAAGAGCACCCCCAATTTTCCAAATATTTCGATATTTTGGCCACGTTTCATTGTAATTGGCTGAGTAAGCTAATACCTGTAAAGGTACAGCGTGAAATTATCTATCTGTTGCAAAGAAGAATTTTGTAATTATAATAATTAATCTAAAAAATCTTTGAAAATAAGCAATGCCTGCTGATTTTTTATCCTTAATTGTCATGATGAACCTTAATTTTGTCACAAAAGAATCAGAATGACAAAACTTGCCTTAGACCTTATGGAATGATACACATTAAAATCTTTAAGATATTCAAATCTTATTTTGTCCACTTAATGGACCCAAATTGACATGCATGCAGCAAAAACAATTTGACCCATTAAAAAGCAAGTTGATACTTTCAAAGATTGATGGTCTCATAGTGTTGGATGTGACGAGTTACAGTTTCATGCATGAACACAAGATACCAAAAAAAGGTACATTATCAAATTAAGCATGTAAATATGATAGCTGATGAATTACCCAAAAGACAAATAAATTTGCTCCCAGGTGATTGCAAACCGCCTCACGATAGCTTTTTTAGTTTCTCAAAATACTAGAACCTTTTTAATGTCTTTTTCTACCCAGGAATCAAATTGGCAATTCACTGGAATTTGCTAAACTAAACATCCATTAAGTCTATATACACTGTCTTTGCAAACAACCCTAACCCTATCACACCAAAACTCCCTACCGCTCATTATTGAGGCTGAAAATGCACGAAGTCCAAAAAGATGCTATGACATCATCGTACCAACACTCAATATGGGCACGACTCCCTCGGGCTTGCCATCCCTGCTCATGGGAATGGTTCCCAGAGGCCCCGTGTTGAATCCCGCCATGGTATGTCCACTCTTTCTTTAGCTTTCTAATCCCTTCACCCCTTCCCTTACGGCTAGAAACAAAAGTGACTGATAGTGTTAGACACAGCCTTATGATAACTGAACAGAAGATTGCATAACTCTATTACCCCCTCACTACTTTAAAAGTTCAGTAACGCACAGTCAACAAGAGCTAGCATCAGTTCGTTGGTTAACCAGTTTTATTAATTTGGTTTATTGAGTGCACCCATTGTGAAAGGTTTCTATGAATTTTCTATCCATTTTGGCTGTTTATCCCCTGGCTTGAAGCAGTAGAGGGATTTTGTGTTATGCATGCAGGTCCGTATGTGTGTTCCAGTTGGTTAGGTTTTCGTTTTTCAGGTCTTCGAAAATTTGAAGTCCGATTTAAACCAACTTTGGGTTAGGTGCAATAGAGGTTCCTTCCTATATTATATGTCAAAGGTCCATGGACCAGGTCACAGGGCACTCTTAGTTCATGTTTTTGTTCACAAAAAATTTAATTTGATATTTGTGAGATCAAAGAAAATGTAAAATGTGACCTTTGGAAATATTTCCACATTTTTTTAAACTTTTCATAGTTATGGTAAGTAGTGGGCAGTTCTACATTGTTGTTAGTAGTGGCTACCACATCATTTAATTTCACAAAATTAAAAAAGTTAAAAAACTTAAAAAAAGCAAAAAATAAAAAAAATAAAAAAAATAAAAAGTTACAGATTTTAAAAAGTGAAAGAGTTCGCCCCCGTGATTAGCGATCTTCTGATTGATTTTTTGTGCTGTGTGTTTTAAAATTTATTTCTATTTCCTTTTGGGCAGAATCTGTGATCTTAGTGAGTATTCCCATGTGAATGAAAGGGTACCTGTGCTGTAGCTGTCCCTGTGCTAAAGATCCCTCCAAACCATATGATTCAGGATTCATCCTTACAGTGTGATTAACAAAACTTGATTTAACAAAACTCTGTGGAGTTTACCCTTTATCTTTGCCCCCACCCCAGTGGCATACCGAATGCAATCGATCAAGAGGGGGGCAAACTTCAGGGGATAGGAAAACGAAAGTTATCTTCAGGAATCATAAGCTATAACCATGAGGGTAAGTCGCATGGGACAGGGTGGATTTAGGGGCCATTGCTGCACGGAAGGATTGGGCCGCGGTGCAATGGCTTCATATAAATGTTTCTCGACTACACTTTATTATTGTTTTGGTTATCATTTTTACAATGTATTTAGAGGCATTAATTATTTACTAAAAGACGTTGGTACAAAAATAGCGGATTATAGTTTTAACACAGCGATGCAAAATTTTAGGCTGGCTATTCCAACTTACCGGGGGAGATTTCTCGGGGTCACCCGTCAATTGTGATCGCCGTGTGTGTGGGGAATACAAAAGGGACCATAACTGAACTATGAGTCCTAGCTTGATCGTAACATGTGGCAGTGGTTGTCCAAGTAAAGTTGGTCTAGCCTTTTCGACAGATGACTGTGGACTCTCTCTTATCAATTGAATACTAAATGACTGTCTTTTCATCACTCACAAGAGGAACACGAGCTTTGTTAAAACTTGTGGTCTTTCAAAGGCTGGATAGCATGACTGGATTGAACTTGACTGAATGACTGTACAACAAAGGTTAGTTTAGTTCATTATGACAATATTACAACATCTCATGCATTCCAATTAGGAATATCATGAACTAAACAGATGTGGATTGCTATTCATTGCCCTATCAGATCAGAGAGTCAGTTTGCTTGCCAGTTTCAAGTAGTTCATCAAGAAGGACCTAACCTAGCCACGGCTGTTCATTGGTCAGGTTATTGGTAGTGAGGTGTCAGCCTTCTTGATGGACCTATTTTCATACTGTAACTTTTAGTGTTAGTTTAGTGACGGAGTGTGCCTCAGGTCTAAAAGATATATTTGTTTGCCGTGACAGTGAGTACAGTGGAAAAATATTAGGGTCAGTCAGTCAGATTTTTTTTTAAAATGAACTTTTATAAATATAAATAACTTCATACTGTTTTCCTACCTCAAATTGTGCAACTACTCTATTTTAGCTTTTTATTAATGACCTAGCAAAGATTTTAAATTTGTTGTAGTTTACCATCTTCCCCCCCCCCCCCCCCTAGATCCCATGTCACTTGGATGAAAGTATGACAATAGGGCGTGATTCTATGGATTTTTCCCAATTTAAAATGTTTTGAGCCCAAAAATTTCCCACCCAAATTTTATTTAATTGTGGTATTTTACGACCCATTTCATGCCATTTTTCAGGATTTGTCATTACTTTCAGGAATTTCCCCCTTAAAAATCAATGTCACACATGGCAAACTCATCTGAAACTCTTGTTCTACATTGGAAATGTCAGTGACCTTCATATCAAGGTGTATGTGTGATATTTGGATAGAATTATTTGGCTTTTGTAACATTTATTGATACGGTTAGTATTGACGTAGACCAAATCAAACCCTTATATTTTAGGACTCATGTTAGTTATAGCAGAGTCTGTTACATGTGAAATTAATTTGTGACTGAGTGCCTGGTTTGGGGTGGTATCTCAGCGGCGTTGGGGGGGGGGGGCACACTGGGGGGGGGGGGCACAAGGATCATTTTCCCCTGAATCAGAATTGTAGGATTGTTGTAATGTCAGGGGGTGGGGGCAACAGCCACCAAACAGCTGACACTATCATGTTACCTACAAATTGTTTATAAACATCAAAACAAACCGCTTTTAAAAAAAATATACCGAGTGGGACGTAATTCCCCAAAATGGACCCCCGGGATTTTTTATGGGTATATGTCTTTGTTTGTTTTGTTTTTAAATATCAATTCATTACGATCCTTATTTTTGTGTCAGGCTGCAAGAAAGAAAGCACATATGGATTGTTTTGAGGTTAGTGTGTTGTCTGTGTATATGTGTGTTTGTATATGTGTGTCTGTGTTGTTTTGTAACTGAAGGTAGACTTGTTTGACTCCCATATTCTAAATATTGCTTTATTCCGTATGATTGGTGTCTAATTTTACTTGTGGTACGATAACAAAGAAAGAAAAGTCATACAAGGATACCTGGGTTTTGTTAAAGCGGCGCTGGCACATGTTCAGAAAATATGAGATGTCTTCAATTTGACAAAATGCTAGGCTAGCATTGGAAGAATAGAGATATATTTTACACATAAAAATGACATATCCAAAAAAACAGGGATATTATTAATAAGAGGTCAAGACATCCAGACACAGAGAATTTGTAGGCTAACTTTTAAGTTTGACCGAACTTTAATCAACAAATGTGTCTATTACATGAACTTACTCGTAAATCCTTTCACCATGGAGATTTGCAGTGGCTAACCTTTTTAGGGGGGGGGGGGGGGTGGGGCTGGGGGGCCGGGGCGGGGGGGGCACAGAAAATCACTATTGTTAAGGGGGAAGAGGCTAAAAAAGTGGGGGGGGGGAGATTCCCACAACAAGGGGGAAGCTTCCCCATGCCCACTTGGTTATGCCACTGTGGAGATGTTTTTGATAGAAAGCTTACATTAATGCAAACATCAGAAATTTTCACATTTTCAGGGGCACCGTCATGTGAATCTTTTGTCTGCACCTTGAACACAGAACACGTTCTATGCTTATAGAGGTATTTGTTATAACGATTATTAGTACTTTCACATATTACAAGGTTGGTACTGTTTCAACCATTTAAAATATAATAATGATTATATATTATGTTGATAGTGTTTTAATCATTTATCTACTATCTCTCAGTCTTTAAAATTTCCTGTTTTTTCTGTAAACAGTGTTATTTTGCAGTATCATAATGTAAGGTCGGCAGTATAGTTGCCTTGTTGAAACCGTGCCGAGTTCAAATGCAGAGTTTCTCCTACCGCCTTTGACCTTTACACCGAGCCTTCACCTGAACAAGTCGATGATGATGATGATGAACCCTGTTGGCTGTAATAAGGGGTGAGAGCTGTAAAGGAAAGTAGAAAAGATTACCTCCAGCCAAAGTAAGGAATTGAAATTTGATTGTTTGTGTATAGGCCTATGTTTAAAATTAACATGTTTCCCAGACTTTGGGTATTTCTAGCCCAGATTCGACTTCAGGGTTTCATTGTTTAGGCCAGTCAACTTGAACCATTACTCAAAACTCGCGAGACATAGCAATTCTGACCCGCGACTGCGCGGATTTTCTAGCCAGAGTGCTCGCCTCAAGGCTGTTTATCAATGAAATGCAACCTGTATATCAGATACATGTGCCCACACATGTTTTCCGAAAGATCAGTAATTGCCAATCTTATACCTAAAGTCCAGGTGTGAGAGGGCCCATGAAAATATGCCTAGCAACGGGTCCAGGGGAAAGGCGTTAAAAGTGGGGTGACCCAAATCATGGTGCCAATTCTCACCATTGTTTTCTTCCTTGTAGAAGTATATCACCAAAACAAAAACAAAAAACAAAAAAAGTTAAATCAGTTCACCTCTTTGTATAGTAGGAGAAAACCAAAATGGAAAGGGCAACAGGAGAGTGGGCTGTGGGTGTCTGGGACGGTGCATATCATTTGAGTTGACATATATATATGAAAGGTGTTAAGACCCCCCTTTTCAGTATTGTTGTCACCAAAAGACCCATATTTTTTGGGAAATGTTCACCCAAGCCTCTATATCTTAGAAAAATTTGCAAATTTAAAATATTACATCAAATGTGACTGAAACAATTTTGCAAAATTTGGCACCTAAACCCATATTGTTATTTTGGGGTAATTTTTTCCCTTGTCACCCATATAAGAACATTATTTTTTGGAAATTTAGAAAATTTCACCCCAAAGACCTTATTTTCTTAGAAAATGTGCCAAAAAAATTAGCCCAAACACCTTCTTTTAAAACAATATGGCAAATTTATCACCTAAAACCCAAATATTTTGGGAGCAATTTGGCTGTCTCTCACGAAAGATCCTATTTTGTGGAGGAGTCAGTCACTGGATGCCCCTGGGTTTGGAAAGGCCCCAGCTTTAACACCCATATCCATTTCATACTGTAAGTGCCCCCACAACCACCGGGGTAATCCCACCCATTAAATACGAAAATCCCCTGCAAATGTTCAATTAACAAAATATTCACTAACAAGTATAATTTTATATATGAATCAACAATCAAATGGAAAGAGGTGTAAAGCACAACTTTAAAAAAATGCAGGGCTTGAGTTTAAAGACACTATCCGTATATGAAAATATTTGAAATTTGCAGGGAACAGCCTTCAAGTGAAGGATAAGTCTGTAGTAGGAATCTCATAAGTTACCTTTTCCAGTCTATAGAATTTTTAAAAAAGGAGAGTCAGAAAGAAAACGGCACAGTGTTCCAAGATACATTCTCCATGCATTACGGGGTGCCGTAAAGTAAGTTGTCCGTTCGGACCGTACTAAAAATCTCCGATTCTGTCATTGAGGTTGCTTCTGGTCTTATATTTGCAGGGTAGGTTAGGATACCTGTACTTGTTACCGACATGCTAAAATCTGATTTTGATGATTTTTCGATTTGCTGATTTAGCAAATCACGATAGTGTCTTTAAGGTATTTCAGTACCAGCTACTGGGAACCTTGGGAAGAAATAAGGATATCGGTGTTGGCGATCTTGGAAACCTTACATCCCAAAGTGTTAAGATGGCTCATCTGTCTTCTTTAATTGTGAATTGAGTATAAACTTGAAATAAAAACTGCTGTAAAACCCAACAGCAACCACAGAGTATTTAGATAACAAAAATTAGACCATTATTGAGATATAATAGCAAATAAAAAATGGGTTGTGCGACAGCAAGTGTGACTGAAAGTTACAATGTTGATGGTTGCCACTAGCTAATCATCACATTTATCGAAAAGTAGGGGCAGTGGCGGCACCACGGGGGGACGAACCGAAAACCGAAAGAAGTAAAATTTAGGGCAAAATCATGCGATTTGGGGGCCAAAAATCGCCCCCAATATTTGGGGGGAAATGATTTTGGGCCAAAAATAGTTAAAAATAAAATCTCCAAAATATTTATACTTTGCCCCCCCAGAATTTCAATCCCCCCCCAAAAAAAGAAAAAAAATTCACTTTGCCCCCCCCCCAGAAGAGGTCTGGCGCTGCCACGTGAGATGGGATAGGGTGTCCAGCTATATCACTTCTCGAATTACAAATTGCTCACTACCCCATCCCGCTTCAAAACTAATAATGTTCAATTCATGTTTCATAGGGTCAAGACTTCACAACAAAAAACTAATACTTTGTTCTGTTTTCCCAACAGATATTATACTCAGAAGTATGCAGTGTTTTTCATTGACCAGTAACTTGTTCCCACGCTGCTGGGCTCAAGCAGAGTGATACGTTCGGCATTACGTGTCCTTCAAACGGTATCCGGGTCATCCAGGCATTGTCGTGGGTCTCATAGGAACACACATTCATTTTTCTATAATACGGGTGGTCTTGGTAAGTGTAGGGTGTTCAATTTATGATTTATTTTCCATGCTATATAAAGGTCCATTAATTTCATATTGCAGTGCAGTGAAAATAATGAAAACCATCTTCTGACTGCTGCGGAGAGAGGTTTTCATGGCTAGTGTGGAATATGAATGGACCTTAAAAGCTGGACTCGGAGATTTCCGATGATGGGCGCCCTTCAATTTTCAAACTAATTGTGTTTTTTGGATGTGCATAAGGTTTCCACATACTAATGCACTGTGTGAAATAGTAAGCTCAGATCCAAGTCCTTAATATAGAAAATCACATCTTTGTTTTTTAAAAATTTTAAATAAACACACATAAATGTCTATTACACAGTATTTCTATGGCAAGGTTATATACACATAATGTTTCACTGCATCAAAACGAAAAATCGATTCATCTCAAACTCACCCCCCCCTTGGAATTGCGCATTCTAGGCGACTATCTTTAGTTCAGTTGCATATTTTTAATTAATATATTAAAAAATTATATTCTGAAATCTCTGAGGCAGACTTTAGAGTGAGAATTTGTTTTGCTGTGTTATCGTACAGTGGATGAGCAGAGTTTCATATTAGGAGGTAGGTAGGTACATGGATCTGTCTACAGACTCAAATCTGTTTTAAACCCTCCCTAATTTGTCAATTTTGTTAATGTTGGTTTCTCATCACTGATAATAAATTCATATTGTATTATTAGAACGTCAGAAATTGTTCCTATCAGCAGTAGACAAGGCATTAATCATTGGCAGTACCAGACCTCTTTTCTGGATTTATGAAGGGAGCAAAGATCATAAATCTTGCAAAAATTTAGGAAATTCAATGTTTTGGTTATTTTTATCTACCGGCTTTTAAGCCCAGAGTGGGATTTAGGACAGACGAAGTTCATTGGGTTTTTTTGTTTATTTCCAGATGATAGAAAACAAGGGGAAATTCTAAATTTGTCTAAACACTTAATCACACAATCCTTCACAGAAATTTCTAAAATTTCAATAGTTAGCCAATTAATATTTGCCTTCATTCAAAACAAGTGAAGAGTGGCGGATGAATCAACATTTGCAAGGCGTGTCAAGAGCAATATAAATATTGTGCACAGTCATAGATGGGTACTCACCCAAATTTGCTAAAAGATTATCCTTACAAAGTGGGTCATGGAGGAGGGAGAAGGGTGTTCAGGGGTAACAGATCAGATAATCATTTGGGGGGGTTTGTGGAGGTAAAGTGGAGGCAGTTCAATACCCCGTTACGTAATCGGTGACCAAAACCGCTGCACACAGACTGGGGGGTCGCCCCCAAACTCTTGGAATTATTTTGAGTTTTTCTCCGAAAAACAAAAGCATTGTAGCAATTAATGCTGGGACAGATTCAGCCATTCCTTTCAAATATAGAAGTGCAGCTATCCGTCTAATCCCATTTCGTATAACGGTTATAGAGAAAACATGGTCAACTTTTCTTTAAGGGCGCGAAGTATCCATCGATGGTTGAGGTGATTTCAAGAAGTGTCCTTTTGCTGCTGCACTGTTCGGTTCCATTGAAACATACACGCTAAATATAGCCTTGGCACTATGAACTACTTAGGAGGTCTCAGTAAACTCCGAAATAAGATTTTGAATGAAAAAGTGAGAATCCGTTTCGATGTGTGATTGGTTAGTGGGATCGATTCGCCGTTGGATTTTCAAAAGTTCAGATGATCAGCTTCTCAGCCATATTTGATATTTCCAAATTTACCGTGTTGATCAAAAGCTATGGATTTAAAGTTTTTAGCAGTCTTTTCAGTATGAAGTAGTATATCACTTTGGCACTAAATATCAAGTTATGTAGAATTCTGACATATGAAAGAATAACATATTTTTTTCCCCGAAGTAATTTGGGTTTGCAAATTCTCGCGCGGAATAAAAAAGAAATGGTAAGTGGAAAAATCTTCGCCATTGGCATGCTTACAAACAGCCCTACGCCTGGATTGACAGCTTGAGTTGACAAGCGTACGCTTCCAGTTAGGTTTTAACACATTTTTTCAATTTTTCTAGTGCGTTTGAAAGAAGTAGCTTTCGCATTTCAATAAATAAAAGATACCTAATGAGTATGATGTTTGTGACGGATGTATTACATAATACGTCTACGTATCACATTATGTTATTAATTGATGACGAAGCTCTTGTCTTGACTGCCATGTTAGTACAAATCCTCGGCCCCAGTTTATTATTGTATTTTCGAATAGGGTTTCAAACCAAAGATGTTCCAGAAAGACCTTTTGAGTTCATTCTTCCTGCCACATGGCTCAAAACTTCAAAGTGGGGTGCAATAATTCAATGAATTAATTTCGTAGGCATACAAAAAAAAAATGATTTTTTCTAGTTCATTAAATAATGTATTTTGTAGTATTAAACATAAGTAGCTGTTGCAGAAGGAGCATCTTCCCCCCCACCACTCCACCCCCCCACAAAACACACAACCTCAAGTAAGGGAGTAGTGTTCACAGTAGGCATGTCATAATTGGAGACGGGGTGCATGGATTTTGTAAATACACACAACATGTAATGAGGCCTACCGACCTATGTTTTGGCGTTGCAACGGGGGAGGGGAGGGGGAAGGACGGAAATAGCTAATGATTCATTAGGGGTATATACACAAGCATTGCAACACTTGCTAGTTGTATTGTGCATCCAATACTTTACCGTGTTAGTACAACCATTTTTAGAAACAATATGCAAATTTGTAAGACGACAAAAATATGCCACATAGCTAATCAAAAGCTTCATGAAGGGCTTATTCCTTGGAAATAGCTAATAGTCTTTGGGGTTATTATCGCATGTGGGACAAGTTTTAATATGCATCCAATACTTTACCTGTTATAGAACACCCATTTTGGAAAAATTGTTATTTTCGCAGTTGTTAGGGGGGAAACATATGCAAATGAGTATAAAAATCCAGCAAAAGGAGAGTGAGAAACTATGTACCATTACATCGCGCCATGCATCACTGTTTATTTTGTCTGCAATTTGGAAGTTAAGTATTTCTACCATGTTACAGAGAGATTGAGATATTGTTAATTTTCTACAAAAAATGCTTAAAATCATTGAAATGTACCCATTTTTTAATCTTTCCTATGCAAATTAGTTAATATACGCAAGATAGAGGTTTCTTTATATGATATGTATAAAAGCTGCTTATATCAGAAGATATGCTGAAATTTTCTAGTCTGTATCTTGTATAGTTTTTAAAATAAATTTATTATGACATAAGATGCTATTTTGAATGGTTTGCCGAAGAAAAATAAAGAAATAAAAGATTTGACCTTAGACAAATGGTCTCCCAATTGCTTCAATGTACGGGAGGTACTAAATTGGAATATCTCCGCAACCGTAGTTCCGATTTGAAATTCAAAATTTCTGCTGTGTTGACCCCTTATCAAATGGGGGGTATTTTAACCTCTAGATACCAATATAAATTCCCACCGAAGTGCCTCGTAAGTGCAGTCGAAAAAATGTTGTTTCTGGTGAGAATATTGGTGTGAGACATTTCCTGTAGTTGCTTATTCTATCCTTCAGGTAATTTTTTTTTTTTGTTGTTTTTTTTTTTTGGTTTTTTTTTTCATATGGCATGTTTGGATTTGGGTCAAAGGTCAGTTGAGGTCATTGTTGAAAAAATGCTCAAATGCTGTTTCTACTCGGAAAAGTAAATGGGTATCCACTAATGGTTTCAACAGACTTCCTATTTTTGTGTCGCCTGAACGAATGGTCATGGAGGGCACATAAGTCCACATTTTGTGTGTCGTATGTCTGTGTGTCTGTCCGTAGTATGACTCGGTTAACCTTTTAAAAATGTCTGCAGCTAACGCTCCCCCCCGATTTACTTCACACTTGATGATAGGATGATAAGTGAGGTTTGCCGCAGTATTATGTGTAGCTTTTTTGGCTGCATTATTTGCAATTACATGAGTTTTAATTAGCTATTTGCATTATTTTTTCCGACATTCTCAAATAATGGATTAAATCAACTTGGGGAAAGTGAGATTTTTATGTCATCTGAATGGTTGGCCTGAAGTATATATGTGTGCTAATTTAAATGCAAATTTGATCCATCTAGAAGATATTTTTATTTTGGATGTTAGTCTGTCCAAAACGGCACAGAAATTCCATACAGCACAGTTGCCTATAGGGGGATACTGTGAGAAACATTGCTACTAACAATCAAACACTCTAAGGAGAATCAACTGAAATTTGATATGACATTTTTTTGAGGGACGATCTAGTGAACCATAAACCACAGTGAGGTGATGGGATTATGGAAATGCACTTTGAATAAGCTTATTGTCAAAAGAAATATTAATCTGCTTGCTATCTTATCGAATGATAAATTTTGGCAGGGAGAGTTCTAGTATAATAACATTTTGGTATATCACAGTTTGTATGTATCCTTGATATAATGAGCTGATTGCATTTAATTCTTAAATGTGATTTCAATACACAAAGGTCAAAATAATGTAGTTTATTTTAATTCTCATAAAAAAGCAGGAGTTCTATAAAGCACCACAAATATTTTAAACACATGTATTTGTGTTTATTAATGACATATGGTATTATTTTTGTCTAATATTTTGTTGTGCAGAGAACCCACTGGTCGGTCTACATTTAGCACAAAAGATTTGGTTCCAAGCTATTGGTAATGCCTTCTTTTCAGTTGATACTTCTTCGTTCTAAGGTAACTAAAAATCATGACACAGCTGTTTGAAATGAAAGTCTCATTTATTATCATGGACACGAGAATATAACCAAAAAATATCAACGGCGACCAAACTTTGAAAATAATTTGGATTATTTATGCCACTAACTAATCCTGTGCCAAAATAAAATGTGAGATTTCATTGCGGGCAAATCAATTTTTCGTAATACAAAATTTAGTTTTTAGGTCTTTCTATGGAGAAAGAATATAGAGGGCGCTTCTTTATAACATAGAAATCATTGACCTTTATAGGCCTATATGGCAAGATCTCCAAAAATGGATTTTGCAGTTTTTTCAAAAAGGTCATAGCTCTTGCAGTGTACCTATATATCTGTTGTCAAAATTGTGTCACCATTGCTTTCAAATTGCACTCTAAAAAATAAGAGGACAATTTGGTGGCTAAAAAGCTGTGGTGGAATAAAAAGTAGCTCGTAGACCGGTTCGTATGTCTGGGGCCTCATGCTCACATGGGAGAGGAGACAAGAACCTTTGTATGACCAAAGGTGAAGTTGTTCCATGCAAAAATAATAGTTTTCTTGTGGGATTAGGCCATTGACACATGACCGGTTCTAATCTAAAAATGATACTTAACTCCTCATTTAAACTAATTGCCGGGCTAATTGTATGGAATAATAAAGGGGATATGCCCAAGGTTAAAGGGGGATGGTCCAATTTAACAGCCGACTCAGAGATTTTTAATTTTTTATATTTTTTTGTGTATTTATAGAACCTAGTCAAACTAGAACCACTAAGATAGTCACCTTAAAATGCCCATTCCAAAGTTGGAGATTGTATCGGATTTCGTTTCATGTAGTTAAACACATTATGGGGTAGTATACGTCCCATAGGATACTGTGAATAAACTAAAATTTCGGATCTGGAAATTTATTAAACAAAAAGTTGTGATTTTCTATTATGAAGGACACTTCGATTGAGCTTAGCTATTTCACACAGTGTTTAGTATATGGACAAGCTTATGTCTTCTGCAAAAACACAATTTGTTTGAAAATTGAGGGCGCCCCTCTTGGGAAAATCTCTGAAATCAGCTTAAGTTAAAAAGTTTTCATCTTGATAGATATGCCTTCATCCCAAAAACCCATCTGTAAAGTTGCGCCACCGGATATTCAAGCCATTTGATGTGTGACAGCTGAAACGTGTTTGGTGCAGCCCATAGAGTAATGTATAAACTAATATTGGTCGACCAAAATGAAGTTTCACTCATAACTCGCAAAACCAAACATCCTGTAGCACTAAGATTTACAGAGTGAATGAGAAAATAGTAGCTTTTTCTGATACCAAAGTGTGAGTTACTTCCGGGAAAATTTGGGGTTCTGGGGATGAGGCTATTATCGGATAGGGCCATGGACCTTTAATAGTTTTCATTTTGGATTGACTAACTGTCCCCAATACCTTATCATTAAATTTTCAGCAGATATTTCAATTCAATCTGTTTTGGTGTGAGAGAAAAAAAACATGTTTTGTAAGACCATGGAACACTCTGTGAAAGGAATATGTTGAACTAAAATTTTTGGGCTACTAAATACCAAACCGAATATCTTTCTGCCCAATATTTCATAAATGAGAATAAAAGTAAATTCTTCACAAAGAAATTACCCATCTTGACCATCTCAAAAAGTTTGAGGCCTGGGAGTGAGGCTATTAAATAGGCCATGGACTTTAACCTAATTTTTCAATCCAAAATATCCTTAAATATGACAATTTAGGAGGAGGGCTGTTGCCCACCTGCAAAATTATTGAAGTTCGTGTTGACTGCAATAAACATGTACAGTACTTGCCATATGTAAATGCACAGTAGAGCCAGACCATTAACCAAAAGATAAACTTCAGATATGCTATGTTATACCAACAGTTCTCATTGCATCATTGAAAGGTGCAATGAGAGATTCACAGATAGGTGTCCCTAAAAAAATCGAAATACTAATTTTGCCCTGATGTAAAGCGTTTCATCAAAAACATCCCCATCTGAAAGGATTAGCTGAGAAATGTTTCTTGGTACAAAATTGTTAAAGTTCTAATTTCGTATAGGAGCAAATACGAAATTCAGCCTATGTTTATATGAAAGTATAAAGAATCAAAATCGCTTTTTTCTTCTTTTATAAGACATTTCTGTAGACAAATACAAGGTAAGAAATCTATTGAGGTCTAATCTAATGTAATTACTCTTATGACAAAATATTTGGGTGCCTCAAAATCTCTCGTTGAACCTTTAAAGGTGCTTTTTTCCGATTTATGTTCTATTTGTCTCTACTTGATATGAGAGTGGCATTGCACATACTCCCCATCACGTACGATAAGTGGGAAAACAAACTTGTGGTTTTGATGGTAACGCAATAAGGAATGTTCAAAGCCCTATTAAATATTGTGCTAATATTGATGGGTTAACCATTAATTCGGCATTTTTTGTTTAGAGCTTGGGAAGAGAACATAGATTGAGGGCTCAAATTTCATGACGCCAATGAGGAAAAATACGGGCCTTTTATCTGATATCAAAATCGATACTTCCGGGTAAATCAGGGGGGTCAAAGACAATCGGCACACAAACCTTTTAAGCTAGTAGGAGACAGTCTTTCAAATCGAATTAAAATTTGTTATCGATTGATGTGATAGAATGAAATGACCACATAATGGAATATTCTAAAAATTTATTGTTAAAGGGGACACTTGCGGGTTGTATTAGTTGTATTGCTTTTCCACTGAAATGAATAAGCCTAAAATTTTTGTGTGTAAATCAAGTAATTATGTAATAAAACCACTCCAGAGGGGTTTTATTCCAATGGATTAGTTTGCACTGACTGAAACATAAGAAAAGGGGGGAAAATGTACATCAGGATGTGTGAATTCCTTGTAAACCCGTCAGATAGGTCATGATGCCTTATTATGCATGTTATCATTGCCTAAAGGTTCTGATTTTTAAGGGGTATGTAAATTTCCATGAAAACAAAGTCTGGATTAGAAAATGCAGGGGAAAAGGCTAAAAAAAGTACAACTAACTTTGACTTGAAACCAGGGCCCTGCTAGGCGGTTGTGCTATAATATTAATTGGTGTAAAACCGATTTTAGGTCAGTGCCAAGTCCAATCTATCCATTCAGCTATTTTATAGGGAATTTTTGTATTTTGCCCTTTAATAGACACTTAACAACCTCAGATTTCAGGCTTTGTGGATGCAGACGTATATTGCCTAACTTTACACCTCTTCAAAAGGTATCAGGATGTGTGTAAATTAGGCATCGATGCCCTTGCACATCTGATCCACAACCTGAAATCGAAAAGTCAATAAACTGTTTCCCAGTGTACTCTTTCAGAGTTAAGGGATAAGCAGCGATAATGCGATAGAATAAAAAAAATGTGGAAATGCATTTTATACCTTAGAACTCAAATAGACCTATGTAGAATTCAATATAACTATTAATGTAGAACAAAAACACCATAGTGAAAAAATAGGAAATTGTCCTTCCCGCTACCACAAAATAGACATACAGTAATGACGACTCAAAATCTACACTAAACAACTGATTGTGATTTAAACCAGTACAGAATAAACAAAGATAATAATTTTGGTTGTGCATCACAAACTGTACAGGTCTTGATGTCCACAATAGTACGCTGAAAAGCTGGGATATTTACACGGTAAGACTTCTGATCTCAAGTCGGAATTTTGATACGCAATATAGAAATTAAAGAATCAGATAAAAGTACTTCATTGTCTTTAATACACGGATTTCAAGCCAACACTTGCAGGTATTTTAGGGAGCGGTCATTATTTATGGGGGATGGAGGATTTCAACTTTTGTTTAGGCAAAAATTTTCGCGTCCTTCCTGGCTTTCCGTTCAAAAATTTCACGTTCCCCCCTTGATCATGCTGATTGTCCCATTAAAGTTCAGGTTTCCCCCACCCCTCTCGCGTGATGAAAATGTTCACGTTCCCCCCTCTCCTACAAAAAATTTTCGGGTTCCCCCCTCAAAATCCTCCATTCCCCTGGCGTAAATAATGACCGCCTCCCTTAGCACATACTATGCCATATCAAAAATACCAAAAGACAAATTTTTGATGATTTTTTTTTTTTCGATGTTTTGGATCAGCCATTGCTGCTTGTATTCCTTTAAGTGAGTAGATAAACATCATAAATGTTGAAAAAATATTGAAAGAAGAACCTTTTATATTTCCCATTGAGTTCACAAATGGCCAGAAGTCAAAACACAGTGACCAGCAAACATCACACATTTTGTGGTATGTGAGGATCAGTTTCAGAAGCATTAGTTTTAGAGGACCCTTATCATAAGCACAGAATCGGGGGCAATTAATATTTACTTTATTTTTGTTTTATTATAGTGGCTTGTCTGTTGGGATTTCCTACCCTTATCAAGGATGGCAAGAACAGATGGAAGATCCCATGGTGTTTTGGTTCTATTTTCAATCGGTTTGGAGGTAAGTTATTTATTTCTTGATATTGATCGTCCTTCAAGAAGATCTATTGCATTTGCTTCTCCCCTGAAACAATATATTGACCCATTTTGTGCACCAGTTGTATTTTTCTATTAAACGAAATATTTTAACAAATGTTATATTTCTTGAAGATAATAGTTTCTAGATACATATTAGATATATATTGAGGGATTTTGATAACTCAAAGCATCTAATTACAGGGATGACCCAGTTGAATTATGTGTTCATCTTGGTTGAATAACTTTGACCCCAAAACCCCATCGTAAAGTTTTTTGTCGATAATATTTGAATCTGTTTTGATGTGGAGAGCTGCAAACATGAATTTTGTTTGTATTCCCAAAGAGTACTGTGTAAACTTAATATTGGTTGACAAAATGGGGAACATTTTTGCTCATAACATCCAAACTAAACATTTTTAAGCCCTAAATTTATAGGGTAATGAGGAAAATAGTAGCTTGCTGCAGACACCCAAAAATTTTGACCAATTATGGGTAAAATAGGCTAGGGATTCTGAGCGGCCGAGGCCAAGTAGCAAGTGGGCCAAGGCAGTAGAGAACCAGCAGGGGGCATGGGCGCAAGTCCCCCTGCTCAGAAGCCCGAGCCCACCTGCCAGACCCCCCAAATGAATGAGAGTTTGTACAGGTTCTGATTACGCCATGGGCCATGGACTGTTAAATGTTGAAACATGTCAATCAAACTTTTTACTTATTTCATCTTGGATTGGGTTGCAGAAATGTTAAAAAATACTATTTCACTTCATTTTTTTTAGGTTAACCCTGTGTTACATGTTCACATCCTAGTTACATGTATTTGGAACATATTTTTGAGAGGGACCTTTTTGGCAAACTATGGTCCAAGACATTGGGTCCTCAAATACTGGTGGACAAATCTATTATATATCACACTTTTCTGGCCCCAAAGTTGGCTGAAGAGGTAGATCAAATGATAAATATTCAACTACTTGACTAGCAATGGTTTTTGCTTGGTGAATAGGTTATTGCCAAGCAGACACCTCAGCTTTGATGGTCATTGAATGGTCTGAATTATTTGCTGGTTCCTAACCGAACAAAAAATCTTGATTGGAAATGGAAATGTATGATATGTATGTGTGTTGGTGTGTGTGTGTGGTGTGTCGTGGCGTCGCCAGGTGGGGGAAAAGGGGGGAGTGCCCCCTCTGAAAAAAAATATTGAGGGGCAAATCGGGAAGGAGGATAATAAAACATGGATTAGTCATGTTAAATCAGCACCTTTTCGGATTTCTTTTTTGCACCTGCGACCGGGAAAGTTGGCTTGTGATCGGGACATTTGTTGCACCATACCGGGAAAAATTGCCCCCTCGGAACCACCGGGCTTGCTATGCGCCTGGTGTCTATGGTCCTGGTGGGTATATATGTGTGTATGTTATGTATGTACGTACGTACGTTACGTACGGTACGTAGTATGTAATATCTTTCAAAATTCAGTGATTCTAGTTATGGTACAAAGAAACATTTTGGATCCACAGTCTAGCATCATCCCCAACTTACCCTGTTGGGGATTCGGGGCAATTTAAAGCCCCCAAAAAGTAGTTTTATTTGTCAATTGCGCCTTAGTGCAATGCCCTCTCCTCTTTTCACCTTTTTTTTAAAGACCCATGGAGGCCATGGGTTCACACGAGCCCTCTACACACCCCTGGCTATGTGCAGACGTGCAAATAATCATCTCTGCAAGTATTGAAAGTTTATCTCTGTTGAAGGAAATAATAGTACAATGGCCATAAGACACTGCAAAATACAAATATTTGTTGCACTAACCGTACTAAAACAAAAGATTGGAATAAACTTTAAATTTTGATATCGACTTTTATCAAGTAGGATATATACATCAACTTGTGCTATAATCCTAAAATCTACCTCATTGTAGTTGACTGAATTAGGGTGTTTTATCACAATGTGTTTCTATTTGTATTTTCAGTGTATAGGCTGGAGCTGTTACTTGGCTAATGACATGCAGTTTTTTATCATTCAGCCCCATATTCCTAATAACATATTCATTGTAAGTCACTTACAAAGTTTCTTTCTTATAATCTCATGTCATAATTCCTTTTATCTGCACCAAGACTACGCCGTATTCCCGCCAGACAGAACCATGACAACACGTAAAAGGAACTACATTAGAGCGCGTTACACACAGCAAACTCTCGCAGGTATGTAGCAGGCCTTTTTAGAAAAGGAATTGTGACGGTGACTTATAAATACCTGTAATTCATTATGAAAACAGTTTGAAGGGGGGGGGGGGGGGGGTTTGCCAAATGAACTTTATGCTATATATGTCACCATTCATTTTTAAACGCATACTATACCTTAGGCTCAAGTTACCTAACCATTCAACCAAGGGTGTGTATTTCAAATGAAGTTATCCGCGTGTGCTGTTACATTTTTGGCATTTATACTCCTTTGTAAAAAACTTTACCTCTTTCACAGTGGCACATTTGATCTAGGTTTGAGATTTCATTAGTATCACACACAGCTGTTTGAAAGTAGCATTATTAGGACAAAACCAGGAGGAAAGGACAAAAAAAATATCAACGGCAAACACACTTTTGCCACTAATATAAATTATTTATTCCATGAACTTCATCTTGTGAAAGTTTTTTTTATGAAATTCATAGCAGGCAAATATGATTTTCATAAAAATCAAATTTTAACACGGCTCATCTAGGAGAATGGGCATTAGATAGGGCGTATAACATCCAAAATAATGGTCTTTATATCCTGTATGCACAAGATGATTTTTTCTGATTTTTTGCCAGAGGTAATTGCTCGTGCATTCCCCACTAATCAGTTGTCAAAATTGTGTCACATGCTTAGATTGCTCTAATTTTAAAGACACAAATTTGAATGGGGTAAAACAGCTGTGTGAAGCAGTATAGATCCCGGCAGTAGGGTCTCCAGGGTTTGAAATTTTTGAAATTTGACACTCATATCAGTGGCATCTCAGACCAGTTTACAATGGGGGGACTGGGGAGAGATGCCATTAAAACTGTCCATTTAACAATCAAAACTTAAGGCCAAAGTTGAGAGGTGACCTAGTTACAACTACAACATGATTATCATAGTTACAGAACCTGAAGATGTTTTTGCTGTTCCTCAGAAGATATTGCTGGGTATTCCATGTCAATTCAACAAATCGAGGACACCATCACCTCATGGATATATTTCGTTTTTGGTGTATTGAAAGATATTCATGAGAAAACTACAATCCTGAAAATTTGAGATCTGTACTGCTTTTCGTTTCACGCTACAGCAATTTTATAAAATTTGAGGGGGGACCCTCAAAAACATGTACCAGTGTGACATTCAATATTCAGAGGCCATAAAGTAAGAATTACACCCCTCAGATCATTCAAACTTTGGCCATCATGGATAACCTTTTTTGCTGCAGTATTGCAAATATGTGAACAGAAGGAAAAAACAAATGCACCTTGCCCCAATTTAAAAATAACAGGGGGTCAAAATGGCCTCAAAAACCACTCGAACCCCATATTTTGGGAGGCCCAGAAGTCAAAAAGTAAAGTGAATAACTTCCCCAAATTGGGCTGGTGATGTGAAAGTTTATCTTGAATACTACCCTTGTGCACAATCTTATACTTAAAAATCGCGTATACAAGCACCGGTGCCTATAATAGGACCATTTCGGAAACCGGACAAAGAGAGAAATATTTGACTAGTGCCCTCTTAATATATTCTTCAGATGAGCTACTACCTTCGCTGGTGTATATGACTCCAATCGCTCGTTAATTACTATTCAGCAAACTCATCATGCCACAAACCCTGCCCTGACCCATGAGCAATCAAATGACATAAGCTTGTAACCAGCTGTTTCAGCCAAGGCCGAATTCTTAAAGAGTGCCACGTAATAGGATTTGTTTTCCCCAGCATCGGTCTAACATACCACAGGGCAAAGCCCCCTATCACGTTGCCCGCCTTTTGTCTATTAACTCACCCATGATTCCAATTTACCGGCTTGAGGTAATGCCGATAATCACCCTATCAGCA
>JAMKCH010039895.1:0-13962 GCA_023653785.1 Ophioderma brevispina
ACAATCTCTGTAATAACTCGCCAATATATTTTTCAGTGCTTTGATGAATCATTTTTACAGTTTACTGTAAAAAAATACAAAACAGAAAAAACACTAAATTCAAAATTAAAAATATTGCAAAATTTATATATTTTTTAGTGTGGCCACATTGTGGTCAGATACAGCTACACACAGTGTACTAATATCCACTTCGACCACACTAATGCCCCCCGGTTGATGCGGGAGATGGGAGATGAAGTCGCAATATCCCATTGATCGATAGGTCATTTAATAAACTTGTCGTCGGTGGTTTTCAATACAGCGACAGCGAATGCGATTGGTCCTGTTGGGAAGACTTTTCATTGGCGTTTGGGTATGATTTCCCAAGTGAACTCTATTATATCTCAATTGGAATGTTATTTTGCTCAACATTGGTAGATGAAAAAAGCTCGTGATATTTCCAATATGCAAAAAACTCAATTCGCCAAATGGGTCGATTGGCCTGTTTTGGAAGACGCTTGCGATATGTCTACAAGGGCTGGTTTGTCTGTTATAGCGCCCTCTATATGTTCTTTCCATAAGGGGTGTGTCATATAGATTTTTAAAGATACAATATACTTGCCTGTAATTAGTAAGTGGAAGAATAGCAAATCTATTGTCAAGATGTGTCGCTTTGACATTCTTTTTGTTTTATTCTGTTTGTCATGATAATGAACACTTGAACGTCTGAGATCATTTTCTTACGTGTTGTCTTCACCATACAAAATTGATTCTAATATAGACAGACGCCAAATAACATGGGTTGACAAGGTGAAAACAAAGTAATACATGTCAGTTGATAGGCTTGTAGTTACAAACACATATATCGGGGTTGGCAACTCAAAAACCACAGACAACAATAAAGCGTTGATTGTACTACAAGTATTGAAAAGATTCGGTCGGAGAACGATGATCTGATATATTCTCAACGCGGTCTATGACCATGTATCCATGCCCAAGAATTACGCTGAGGATGTGGAAAAACAAAATCGAACAAAAAAACAAAACACACACACACAAAAACAGGGATTGTAATCCGTATACATGTATGAACCTTGTAGAGAACTATGGAGAGAGTGTTAAAATATATCGCGTTAATGTGATAGTCCTTTTAGAGTAAGATCAACGCCATCTTTTTAAAATGTTAAACTGACCAAAAGTACATATTTGTTTCTTATCTGAACCTCACATTACTCCTAATATTGTTAATAAGGTGAAATGCTTGCTGATTGGACAGGTTACTGCTATCACTCCTTTGGTATCCCTCTGCAAGGAGCTATCGGGAGTATCAATCTTATTAAAATAACATACCCTTTAAATTCTTAGATCAGATATCAAGCGAGGTGGAAGGAAACTGGTAGTTAATTGTGAAATACGTGTCACAATTTTCATTAGTTCAATCTATGCCCAAACCGCATGAGAGAAGGGTTAGACTATTTTGCCGAGGTTAAGCGTTGGCTAGATGACTTGATCTTCACGTTCATAATAGGAGGCGATTTTACATAGGGATTTGGATAAAAAGGGTGGTTTACCAGCTGAAACTCATCAGTAACTCATTAACGAACATGTATTGACATTTTTGATCTCTTCGATCCAGCGTGCTGCGAAACTCGATAAAAGCATTTTAACTCATACACACAACGATCCATAGTTCTTACTAGAATTGATTTCTGGTTGGTCTCTAAACACTTGGATCGAAATTGTTCGGTAACATTATTCCTTCATAGGTCAATCAAGCGCTTCCCTCTAGATTTTAAGTGCAGGAAGCCGTAGAGTAGGCTTTGGCGCCCTTACACCTCTCGGTTAGATAATGAATAGAAAGGGGATCATTGATTAATCAATAGTTTCATTCGATATAATAATTCCTAATATTGAAAAAGATTATTGTGGATCTTCTGAAATGACAATGTTACAGAATTTTCAAGCAAATTTTCATGTGTTATCACGAGATAGAAAAATGAAATGAATTTGCTTCAGAGCACTTGAAAGGATTGAAAAGGAGTTGGATCATGATCAGTTTGATGTCAATTTATTTAATTATGTGAAGAAATTAGAACACTCTAGAACATCATTACACCTATGAAGCAAAGGGGGCTCAAATACGGTCAAGAGCAGACTGGATAGAGAAGGGTGAGAAATCTACTAAATATTTCCTTGGATATCGCAACACCAAGGAAGAGATATGCAATTGAATCTTTACTTATTGATGATAAACCTTGAAGACAACGCTGATATTTAAGGATGTGTAAGTTTACACTCTCTTTAATACGACGAAGATATTGAAGATGCAGATATTAAGGATTTTTGGAAAGACCACTCTTGACATATATTAATCCGAGAATATAATCATTGTGGATAAGCCCTGACTCTTGAGGAAATATTTGAGGCGGTTAATCAATGAGAAAAATAGACTCTGACCTACGTTTTGCCAGTCGAATTTTTTTATACTTTTCGGATTACTTCAAAGTTTATTTCGCTCTTTCTCCGATGTTTACAAGCGGGGAGTTATCAACAACTCAGACACGTGCAATAATTAAGTTAATCATAATAAAGATGATGAGAAAAGTTTTGAAAAACTGGCGTCCCATAGTTTGTTGAATCGGACTATAAATTTTTGACAGCCCCTTGCTCAAAGATTACACAATGTTTTGTCCTACTATTAATCTGACAACCTGCTTCTCAGGGGACATTTCTGGGCATAACGTTCCGCTTGATAATGATATATTGAATTATTCCCGTAAACATAAGATGGGGCTAGAATTTTCTTGTATTTTGAATGCTTTTGAATAGTTTAGAAAGAAAATTTTATTTTGCTGCCTTAAAGTTTAATTTTTGGCTACTTTAGAAATCATGATCCAAACTATTATCAAAATGCTCGACGGTATCATGTACACGGGAATGGATCTCTGAATTTTTTGATATCTTACGTGGTATTCGTCAGGGCTTTCACTATCGGCGCTTCTTTTTGTCATCGCTGTTGAAATATTAGCATGCTACATAAGCAAAACAAAATATTACGGATTTCAAATATTAACAAGGGATGGATCTCTGAATTTTTTGATATCTCACAGGGGATTCGTCAGGGCTCGTTCACTAATCGGCGCTTCTTTTATCGCTGTTGAAATATTAGCATGTAACATAAGGCAAAACGAAAATATTAAGGGATTTCATTTACCTAGAGAAAATCCCTCCAATTTGTAAATTATGAAACGGAAGATATACAAATCATTCAGGTGCTGAGGATACCACATATTCACAGAAGACTCTAATCTACCAGCGAGGCCATTGAAGAAGTAAACGATTCTCCTATTGATTCTGGATTGCAATTAAATATGGCTAAAACGGAAGGTATATTGTTAAAACGAGAGTTCAACCCCCACAGGGCCGTACATACAATGGCTTTTCCTATCCAGTTAAATCTTTAGGTGTATACTTTGGAATAATCATCTTAAAATACACCAGCTTAATGGGAATCAAGTTAAGTTAAAGAGAGTTCTTACCGTTTGGAGAAAGAGATTTAACCATTTATGGTAAGCTGTCATCATAAGGCTTAGCCCTTTCAAAGCTCTATATTTAATTAGTATTGTACGCCTGACATATATTCAAAACAGTTGAACGGAATATTTAACTTCTTATGGAGGGGTACAAAAGATAGATCAAAGAACATGTCTGATCATGATTTTACAGGAGGTGGTATAAGAGTCCTGACATCAATTCAAGTGAAGCGTTATCTCTATTTGTTCAAAAGGATTTCAGATGATGAATCTGCAAAATGGAAAAATTCCCCCAAAATCTTATTATCTCAACTCGTTTGCGAAATCAGCCTTGATATTTACAATGAACTTTAAAACCCAGATTCATTCCTTCTATACTAAATATATTCAGAATCTAGAAGGATGGTTTGGATGTTGGATAAATCGTCACATAATTGTAGAACCAACTATGTAAATGAGAATAAAAGGGCAGTTCTTTGGGGAATAGATAGATCTTGTTACAGGTCTGTTTATTTAAGATCATTGGCTAAAGTGGTTTTGTTTATGTTGATGATATATGCACCTCTGATGGTTTTATATCCCGAGGATTACTTCTAATTCCTAAACGAATAACTTTCCTTAGCGAGTACACGTTTGTATTTACAGAGTCTTCCATAGATTGGCGAATCTCTATTAAAAAAGTGGATTAAAAAATTTTGACAAAACCGATAGGTGGAATGAGAAATAGTCACCATTGCATACTTAACAAAATATACTCTGGATTAATAATTCTTCTCTTTTGGAAACACCATATCCCGATGTCATTGTGAAGTTCTTGGAATTTATTATTTAAGTCTAGTTGAATTGGGCAAATATCTGGGTCTCTCAAACACCTCCCGCCGATACTATGAAACTTGCTAGTTAATTTAAAATCTTGCATCTTTTTGCCTTCAGGACATTTTTAAAAAGATGAATCTAGTTTGCTTCAGACGTATGTTTTTGTTAGGTTCATTATCGATGATTATGAGCACATGTTTATTTCATGCATGCATGTCAAAACCTTTGAATAATTAGCTATATTTTGGATAGCGTTTTCAATTTGAATTAAATATTAACTTTGAAAGATATATTTGTAAATTTCAATCAAACACTGGAAATTAATCCTACAAGATTTACCAA
The DNA here is from genome assembly GCA_023653785.1 of Ophioderma brevispina. Taxonomy (NCBI): domain Eukaryota; kingdom Metazoa; phylum Echinodermata; class Ophiuroidea; order Amphilepidida; family Ophiodermatidae; genus Ophioderma; species Ophioderma brevispina. Next base: position 4,671 of record JAMKCH010039895.1, read on the forward strand.
TTTGATCTTACAATGGTACATTTACTATCTTCAAATGCTGGGGTAAACACATCTGCCAAAAATCCCTGAAATGCTAAGTTACTAGCCGTTTCAAGATCTACTTATTATCAATGCAGATTGAATAAGCAGATGGTATATTGTTTGATATTAAGAAGGATTCAAATATTTAAATGAATTATGTTTCATGAAACAAAATATTTCATAAAGAAGAATAATGGAGAAAAAAAAAACATATATCTCGTTCTATTAATCTCTTAGAATTATAACGTCCAGGCCGTAGTAAGAAAGTGTGTAGCGCGATTCTAATCTGTGAGATAACCGTCCCTTAAAGGTGCTTTTCCCGATTTGTTATCGTGTTTCCTACTTGATATGAGAGCCTGGAGTATTGTCGGGGTTTGTTTTGTTTGAGGGAAACTGATTAGTACTTCAAGAATAAGGCCCTTATTTTTGATTAGCCCTAGTTGGGTTGATTCTGTTCCCTTAACCCATCCAATGCAATAAGAGAGCGTTCAAAGTCAGGGCCGTCGTTGACATTGAACACCGTCATAATAAGTCGATAGGATGACCTGTCCACAATGTCCAGAAAATACAGACCCGGTAGAGAAGTGAGACAATGGCGAAGTTTGCATCAACTTCTGAATGTTAACGTCCAATGCTTTAGATTTTACGCAGAACAGGAGTAAAACGTATTAACTGTTGATTTTGCGTTGCCGTCTATATTGCAAACGAGGAAAAATCATTTTGACAACTGATATAAACAGTGGAATGTAAGAGCTATCACCCGTGTAAATCAGGAAAATCCAGGGCAGAAATCTATCATTTACTTTAACGTTAAGCGCCCTCTATTGCCTTATTCTTATGAGATCTGTGTAATACTATTTGTTAAAAAAAACAACGCAATGAATGGTCACTGTGGTTCCAATCAAAATATCTTTTCTTTCTGCGTGCTTCTTTCGATTGATATTCATAGCGATGGACAATGTCATTATTCCCCCGGGCCTCTTTAAGCCCACATTCGTTGCTTATTCTCTTCCTTCTGAGTTCCTCATAGGTCATTTCCCCGGGGTCATCATCATTTACAGTAAACACAGGTAGCGCATCCTCTTGGCCACAGCTGTTTTGAAAGTCTCATTATTTGACAAAACGAGATAAAACAAAATATAACGGCGACCACTTTTGACGCCTATTTTGGAGTATTTATGCCTCTACTACATCGCTGTGTACATTTGGTGAAACTTCATTGGCGGCACTTTTTTTCATCAAAATCTATTTTTACACGTCTTTCAGGAAACATCACATAGAGGGCGCTATTACATACATTGTTCGACCTTTGGAGCCTATATAGCAAGATCCCGCAATGGATTTTTCTGATTTTTGCGGAGGTAATAGCTCTGCTTCCCTACTTATATCAGTGTCAAAATTGTGTCGCATTGCTAAATTGCTCTAAAATACAAGAACCATTTGCTGGGGTCCAAACATCTGTGTGGCAGCACTGCACCTCCCTTTATTTGTTGTATTTGGGCATTAAAATGCCCTACATCGAAGAAGCAATATGATGGCCTTCCTTCTTCCATCCACACTGGCCTGTTCTCTCATTTATATTCCTCTGAGAGATTTTCAAAATCATTAGTTGTTGGTAATTTCTTATTGGTCCATACATAGAGCTTATACGTCAACGGAATGGGTATTGAGCGGAGCCGACCTGGGTCAACTCATCGTTCATGCCCCCCCCCCACACTACTCATCTAATCTTTGCCTCTTTGTTAGTTTTATGCACCCTCTATATCAGTGTCAGGTAGATCGTGGGTCCAAATGTGGTCACTTTTTAATGGGGCCAATTAATACCATGGGTCAAACTTTAAACATGCTCCAAACATGTTGAAATTTGCATATTGTCCCGCCTAGTCATAAGGATTCCATAGCTTTGTACCATCTATGACCATTGGTTTTGAGTTATGGGGTAAAATTACTACCAAGGTGTCGCCTTAGAGTGGCGGCTGATGAACTCCTTAAATAAGGCCCTATGCTATTCTGCTTACTTCTCTTTTAGGGAACTAATTATAGCATAAGTCACATTGAATCTCATCGTTTTACCTTAAAACAACTAAGCAGTGGCGGTGTTCAGACTTTTTTCCAGGGAGATCAAGTGAAATTTTTGGGGACATTCATTCACACTCGGAGCTTTTTCCCATTTTGGCCAAAATCGCCGATTTTTACCAAAATTTGGTGATGTTTTTCCCCAAACGCTTATTTTTTTTTCCAAAATTCCCTCATTTTTTTTCTGGCCGAGGGTAACTTGGGTGATTAGGGGGAAATTCCTCATAGATGGGCCGCAACACTGAACCGAGGTAATTCAATGAAGTAAAATACTACTGATTGAGAAGTGAGAAACAACTCACCGTACCAAAGACGCGAATGGAAAAAGTGCAAATAACACGCTTGGCAACTAAAGCAACCATTAGATGTGTATAGATAGTAACTCTTTCACGTGTCATGATGATCGGTCCCCTAAAAATTGTCAACATAAAATAATACTTACACTTTAATCATACCACTTAAATCGACTAATTCAGAATTAGCTAATTAAAGTGGCGCAACTACATATTGGTTCATGTTGCGCACAAAGTCGCATCTACCAGTTACGAACGTGTTGACTCACAAAATTCAATTTTTAAGTAGCACAATTCGTATAAAACGGCTAACCTCACTTATTGCTACCTTCACTTTTTCCTAAAATGACCGAAAAGGACACATGTGAAAACAATTACCTAGAAGCTTTTTACGAAGTTGTTTTGCATTTAGCGCACCGAATCGCAGTTTAACTAGGGGTGGTCTCCCCCCCCCCCTTGGTACACGAGGGTTAATAGCATAATGCATTGCCTTTTGAAATACTGAAGTCCCGAGATAAAATTGAGTACAGAAGGTCGAACTACTTTTGTATGTGTTATTACGGTTTTGTGTCAATAGCATAATTGGTAAAAAAAGTGAAAATGAAACTAACATTTGGCCATTTTCTTTTTAGTTAAACTCTTTTAAAACATCGCTTACAAAAATAAACAGCGTATCAACATAACTAGTTTTTCCCGTGAGTCCTACAAGTCGTATCTCTGTATCTGTATCTGTCAGCTATTGTACATTCGCCTGGTGTGGCTGTCCCGTACAGGTACCGCTGGAAGAAGCTGATGCACGAAATTAAAGTGAGCTTTATCGCAATGGTGCGAGGTCCTGGGCGCTCAACTGAGTTTTAACACGACAATTGAAGTATCTGTCTGATGTAGTCGGGGAGGTAATCCATTCTGGTATAGTCCTTGGGTAAGTGAATGAAGATAGGTGTTCTTGTTTTGGTCTATGCGATCGTAGTAAGCTGCCCATTGGTGTGGCTGTGTGGGCTCGTTGTATCTGGTCTTTATGGTTTGGTGCATGCGATACAATAGTATTTGGAGTGAGGCATGATTTTCTTTGTAGATGGTACATATAGTCGGGCCTTCATGCGTCGGAATGTGTAGTGGTTCCCTTCAAGCTTGGTTAGCCTGTCGGTGACGCTTGATTCTTTAGATAGTCTTAAGTGAATCGGGCTCACGTCTTTGAACTTTTTCCCATGTTTGATGGTAGTTTTCGGTGAGGTCCCCCATATCTCGGGCAGTAATTCTAGATTGGCCGAACTAAGGCTTTGTAGGCAGCTTCTTAGTGGCTCTGTCAAAACAGGAAAGGTTTCTTCTAAGTAAACCCGATTTCTTTAGCTTTGTCGGCATCTGATTATATGTTTATTCCAAGAAGGGTCAGATGACACTCCAATCTAAATAAGGTGTAGTGTTTCACTCTTCAAGTAGGGTGTCTTCCATATGATAACGAGTTCATGATGGGTTTCTTTTGTGAGTCACCCATTGAGAACATTTTGTGATTAAAGCCATCTGCCAGGTGTTTTTCCATTTGCAAGTTTATATTACATCTTCCTGGAGGATCTTTGCATCACTGACTGTTTTTTTTCTCTCTAAACTCATCAGTCTTCTGCAAAGTCTACACTGATGAAGGGTCATCTGCAATCATTGATCTAGATACCAACAGCAAGGGCCCAACCGTCCCCCTTAGGACGCCGGGCTCTACTGGAGACTCAGAAGATGATTCTCCATCAAGTACAACCTCTGCAGAAGTTGGGTGAGGAAGGAGTCGATCCAGGAGTAAATTTTGTTGGTGATTCCAACCGGATGTAGTTTGGTCAGGAGTCTACGATGGTGCGGTTTAACGCCCTTGCTGTAATCCCATGATTGATGAGATCGGCTTGCTACGATATCCAAATAATATTGAGGTCGTAGTCGAGCTCAAGCTGCGTTCACATGAACTCCTTTTCGAGCCGTGTTGTTGGTCTTAGGATTCCATTTTCTGAAAGTGGCCATGATTGGTTTGTGGATAATGTGTTCTAAAAGTTTGCAATTGATAAAGTGAGAGACACTGGGCATAATTGCCGGCTCCGTGAGCGATTGCTTTTTTTTTTTTAATGGGGGTGGGGGGGATTGTGGGGAAGGGGTGGAAGGGGGGAGGGGAAACGGGGAAAAAAAAAAAGGGTGAAGAAAAAAAAAGTGGGAGGTTCCAGTTGAGATTGATTTTTGGAAAGCTTTGTAGATCAGGCAATACTTGTTGAACCGATTTCAAACACGATCAGAATGTTGTCAGACCCCGGCTGCCTTTATTCGGATTTTAATTTCACTTGAGTATTTTGCAATCTACTTTTCCAATATTCGGGTAAATCTGTGAGTCTTTCTTGAGTACAGATCTGACAACAGAATGACGGTTCAGAGCCTCTGCTTTTTCCTTGGCTCCAGCCAATATACTACCAACGACCATTCAAGGGAGACACTCCAGACACTTCTGTCTTTTTGGATTTAACAAACTCCCAGAGGCTTAGGATTGTCCGATTTTAAACTGGCTCCAACGACATCTCTAAGTAGACCTTCCTAGCGCTTCCTGATTTTCCGGTCCATCTGTCTACGGTTTCTGAATTTGGACCCACCATCTGCGGCTGTTCTTTTTGGCTCATTTATAAAGACCCTTTTCTCTTCACACTCTTTTTATGGATCTGTTGTCCATGATAGGTGAAATGGCTGGAGGACTTTTTGTTGGAATGTGATTTTCCATTTGATTGCGAAGACATTCTTCAATTAAGAACAAACTATCAATGATTGTTGATGCCAATATCGTCATCAGTTCAAGAAGTGTAGTTTTTTATGTCATTGACCTAGTGACATCTCCTTTATTAAGAAACACTTTGCGTCTCGGTGTCTGGTAATTTTTGTTTCAGTACTGCGCCGACAACGACCATGTCGTGATCACTTATTCCACCTTTCATCACGGACCTACTCGGCAACATCGAGTATGGTCAGACAAGTCAGGATTTGTTAAGAGGGTTGTTCCACCACGTGGTGAAGATATGAACGTTAAAAACCAGCAATTAAGTACTTGCTGAACAGCGGGTAGCCCCCTGTTCTGAAGATCCGTTTCCCCATCCACATCTGGGTTTGAGATCGCCACGACCATATATTAGCAATTGAGGTCTCTGGATAAGAGGCATCTACTCCTTTGCAAATCACCATCTGAAGAGGGCGGTTATAATAAAGCTCCGATGTAAAGTGGAGACAAACCGTTGACATGATAGAAATCCACTCATTTCACATCCAGTATTCCAGGTGGGCTTCCTTTGGATCACAAGGCAGTTTTTAATGGCATGAAGACACGCCGCTCCTTATTTTACGATCATCCTGACACGTCGAACAGCCCTTGTAGTTAGGTGGAAATTTCACCCTGTCCGCCATAGAAATTATCCAAAAGTTGGAGCTTCGCTTTAACACTCTGACAATTGAGATTGCTGATTTCACACTGGTATAGCTGACGCCTATATGATTTTTTTGTTCTCAAGTTTTTTGGTTCTATTGCTGTTTTTGGACTTGTGCCTGGGTTTGAGCACCATGTTATCCAGAATGCACACTATCAAAGATGCATTTATATAAGAATGTCACTTTCGGATAAATTGTCACGATTAATTAAATTGTCACTATCGAGAGGATGCTATAATGTTCGATACTTTCAAATCCCCATAGCTTTTCAAAGAAGTTGTTAAAAATTGGTAGCCACATTGTAGGCACACCAGAATCGAGGCGTGATTATTCAGAACTTTGTAAATCTGTTCATTCATATCAAGGCAATAACATGGAACCAGTTATCGCAGCAATCACATTGCAATGGCTATGGCCCCCAATTTGCTGCTTTTGACACAGCTGGCAAGGATATTTCAAGGATCTAGGTCCTGGAGTAAGCTCTATAATCCAGCAGGAGAGAATAAGGCAAATTTGGCTAATGTTTCTTTTGTCATGATTTTTTCATCAAAAGCTGCGTTCAGGAACTTTGGTATGTCATAATGAAGAACAATGAACGAATCACCGGGTTTACATCGATATTCATGTTGTTGTTGGTGATGGCGCAGTCCAATGCTTGGCAATAATGGTTGAGTAGGGAGAAAGATATCCATTTCTGGAGCATGAGGACAGGGTGGCCGAGATTTCCGCCTTGGGAATCCGGGTGGTAAATACCGGTAGGTACCGGTAAATACACCAAGACAATTTTCGCAAAAGGGAGGGAAATACGGGAAATACTCAAAAAAAAAGTGGGACATTTCAAAAAACTTAATTTTATTAAATATCTTGAAAATCAAATATATAAACAGAGATACGCACTTCATGCAATAAATGGTCCAGGGGAGGGGGGTGATGGTGTGTTTTCTTTTATCACTAACTTGGATATTGGACTCAAGTCTTTTGCTCTGTATCGTTTCTTGCACATTTCTATTTAATCCATCATTTCTATCAACAATTATTTAATGCATCAAAATGAAGATAATATTTAACTAAATTGCCTCAGGTAAAGAAACAAACTTTGCCAGGCAGACCAGTGTGGTGGACATGTATGATAAATCACATAAAAACTTGTAAGAGGCACCAAGTTAGAACTGGCTGCATGCAGCTTTTATTCTAATTAATCATTTCATCTTTTTTAAAATTGTTTTATCCTAGTGTAGCTGGTCCTTTTTTATAAGAACCAAACACCTACTTTGTCACACCAGGGTAATGTCGCCTTATCTAATTAATTACTATATTGTTGATGGTTTATGATAATCATTAGTGGACACGTAGGAGGTGAAATTTTAAGTAAACCCTCAAAAAATACCCAGATGATACCACAACATTCAATATAACTATTTGAGGTTAACCCCATGAGGTCTTCAAATTGTACTTATATCCTAATGTATTTCACGGGGATCGACCGGGTATTTCCAGTAGTTCCCAGTATCACGGTATTTCCCAGTGTTTCCCGGTATTTCCCACTATTTCCTGCCCAAGGTGGGAATACTAGTAGTTCCCGGGAAATTGCCAACCATGAGGTGAGGATCCTCGTACAGGCAAAAATCACGATCAAGGCACATAAATAGGTTTGCTGTCAACTAAGGTCATCCAGGTCCATTCTTACCAGAATACACCACAAAAGTTAAATCGCGGGGTATGAAGGACGCAGATAAAAATCCAAGATGGTGGATCGTAGAACACTCAAACAGTCAAGGCAGAAATTTTATCAAAACAGCCTAAAAACTTAAAAGTGCACAAAATGCAACATCAAGGAGAATCTTGGAGAACTAAAAAAACCCCGACACGAAAAATAAATTTGAATGTCAAAACGACAATCAAGAAATTAAAGATTAAAATCGCAAGATTGACGAGAGCTAACAAAAAATTGCAACCAGTTCCTTGCACAGCGTGTGTAATCATTTACGATTTCGTATCTACCAGTTACGATTTGTTGCACTCAACAGAATTCAATTTTGAGTGCAAACAAAGTCGTGTCTCAACAAATTGAGACTGTCACTTAAAATGACAATTATTCATTAATATATAAAAACTCCAAATTTCGCAAAAAGTCAATTACGCCTTTGTTGCACTAACAGGCGTAGGTACAATTTCAGCGTGACTATCTTTTTCTTGTCTGAGTTAGGACGCTCGATTCTAAGAACGGAAGAGGTATAAAAATGCCAAAATGATGTTCTAAAATAGCGTCGGCTTCTCACAATGTAACACTCATAGGATCGTAAGACTTCAAGATGGATATTAGTGATGCGTCAGACAAATTATAAGAACACAGTTTTACCTTACATTCTGTGGTGTCAAAGCAGCATACCAGCGTATTCCAAGTTGTCTATAGTAACTACAGTTATATAGAGTGCTACAGTTACAAAACACTAAATCCTATACACAGTAGGTTCATGGGGCAAATGGCAAACTTTGAGTATGTTTTCTTTCCACATATAAAACTCTCAAGAGGAAATACAAGAATATCACTCCAAAGTAAGGCCAAATGTTGAACATAATGATGACCAGAAAATTGTTTAGGTACGAATCAACCAACTCGACGACGTCAGACCGGCCACACACGATTCTCATAGTGCCAATAGCTTAGTAATTTGCAAAACAATGTGCAATGATGAGCGCGGAGCAAATGCTAAATTCACTGTCCATATGCCACTTAATTTGAGAAAACATAACAGTCTACCATTGTCATCTGAAATTCCATCACTTTATTAATATACAATAGTGCATTTTCATACATTTAAAGCCACTTTTTAAGGTGCATGCACGAAAAGTGTCCACCAAGATTTTTTATCCCTACGGCAGCATGTAGTGGTGTATAACCTACAACAGGAGCCCAACTACAATATTCTCTTGAGTTAGAGTGGAGGTGCTCAATTCCGTGGACGGATAGAGAGTATAAAATTGTCAACGTAGAACATTCTGGAATAGCTAATCGCTATCACAAGTTTCACCCTCACTGCGATCATCAGGCAAAAGATGGATACGAGTATTTCGGCTAGCGGCAAGATCTCATAGCGTTACAAAGGTGACACACCCCTAACAAGTACATAATTTGCTAAAAAAAATTGTCTTAATTATCAAATCGTTCTACGCGTGTTCTGCACTTCTGTATGTACAAGTTTCTTGAAAATGAAGTAAATGTCATTTCCTTTTTTCCTGAATATCATGACCAAGGGATGTATACGCGTTTCCATTGCTCGGAAAATAAATGGTGATGATAAGTAAAATCCGCCCGTTGTGAATAGGATGAATATGACAACGGACTTCAAGATTCTCTGGGGATGCAAAGCCATTGTGATGTCCAGGAGTTATAAGCTTTTAAAATGTTTCACCGCCGATTTTAGAATGAGCGACAGCCTTCAGTCCGAAGAAAATAATTGAAA
>JAMKCH010039896.1:0-13859 GCA_023653785.1 Ophioderma brevispina
TTCTACAAGCAGGCCAATACCCGAGGCCGCACTCAACTGAGTAAAAAGAGCGTGAAGTTATGGCCTGGTGGAGTTCACAATCTACGAGCGTGGTTGAAATTATGGCGTATGTGGTATATAGTCGGAAACCTCGTATCCATGATGCTGGCTCATGATCGATCATGTATCGCTCCTCCCTCCCTGCTTCGATCCTAGATCACTCCTCCCTCGCTCCTGGATCGATCCCATCTCGCTCCTGCCTCCGTTGCCCATCCTGGATCGCTCCTAATGGGCAAATTAAGACAGGAGCAAGGTCGTGAGCGTCGCGGGCCGAGACCACCAAATTGTCCCGCAAGCATACAAGAGTGCTGAAAGCGCGAGTTTCGAACCGTAAACATACAAAAGCATATTGTATTTTCTGATATGTAAAAAATCATAGAACATCACTTAGGATATGATTTACCCAAGGAGTGTAGGTTTTTCTCATTGTAATTAACGAGCTCTTTGTAACGCTCAAATTAAAGAGAGAAGAAAAAGTTGGCAACAAATAAGTGGAGAGTGGCATTTGTGGAGTTAAAGTTAATTTTCATGAAAGAACCGACAGTGTGTTTTCAAAGCCTTTAATCTTTTGTCTGCGTTTCCAATGCGATTTTTTTTTTTTCTAGAATAATGGTTCATAGGTTCATATCATCAAACCTCTTTGGCGTATAGATTTTCTTTACTAAGTATAACTCTGCCTCATAATGTTCTATTTCTTGAAATGTTGCTAAGGACACTCGCTTTCCCGCCCAAATAACGCACTACGTTTGATTGCGCGTCGGGCGCAGTCCACGCAAGAGATACGCTCGCTATGTCATGTGCACATATGCTTTCTTGTTGTCTGCCTTGTCTGTCCGTGTATACCGCTTGGTGTAGATTATTCTGGAGTTCCGTAGGGCCAACTTGATGAAGGTTCGGTGAGCTGTGTCCCGAGAATATGACGTGGAAATATCACGTCTGGTTATGATACAACAACACCGTGGCCAATGGCGCAAGTCACAATTACATTTTAAGTCCAAAGGGCAGTGCGCGACAGTGAGTCTAGATTCAGGGATTTGGGGTTTTTATTTACATGAATGACTATAACATATTTTTTATTCATAATAACACCTTGGTCATTTTAATTATAGTTAGTGGAAACGAAATACTGTCAAAATGTCAGTGAAATTTTTGATAAGGAGGGAACAAATGGGATTTTTGAGGGACGAATATCTTCCGCGTACCCCTGATGCAATGTCAAGAGAATCTTGAGTAAAAAGCTTTATTACATTTTCTGTAAGGTTCGGTTTGAATTTACGTTGCATGCAATATTCTACCAGCAGGCAATACCGGAGGCCGCACTCAACTGAGTAAAAAGAGCGTGAAGGTTATGGCATGTGTAGTTCACAATCGAACGATCGGGTTGGAATGTTGGCGTGGTAAGTGACGATCGTATTTGGCAAGCAGCGGTTGCGTTGACAAACGACTCTCATGCAGTGTTGTACCCAGGATCGTTCAAGCGGGGGCGCGAAGTAGAGTAGATCTGCGTGTTATCAACAGACATGTTATACTGGCTCTTTACTCTAGTACACGTTGTAAAGTTATCCAGGGATTATGTACACAAGGCCACTAGACATAACATCTTGCCAATTTATTATAGTTAGGGGATTCAGGGATTTGGGGTTTTTTTATACAGGAATGACTAAACATATTTTGTTATTTGCATAATAACCCCCTTGTCATTTATTTATAGTTATTTTGAACGAAATACTTCAAAATGTCGAGGAGAATTTGATAAGGGAGGAACAATGTATTTTGTGCGGAGAATATCGTCGGTCGTACCCCTGATGCAATGTCAAGAGAGAATCTTGAGTAAAAAGCTTTATTACATTTTCTTTTTTCTGTAGGTTCGGTTTGAAGTTACGTTGCATGTAATATTCATACAGCAGCAATACCCGGGCGCAACTCAACTAGTACCAAGAGCGTGAAGGTTATGGCATGGTGGAGTTCACAATCGACGATCGGGTTGGAATGGTGGCGTGGTAATTGACGATCGTATTTGGCAAGCAGCGATTGGGGGTTGGAAGGTGGCGCGTGGTACAGTGACGATGTATTTGGACAAGCAGCGATTGCGTTGACAAACGACTATCATGCAGGTTGTAACCAGGACGTCTCAAAGCTGGGGGGGGCGCGAAGTAGAGTAGTATCTGCGTGTTATCCCAGGACATGTTTTACTGGCTCTTTACTCTAGTACACGTGGAAAAGTAGCCAGGGATGATGTACCCACAAGGCCACTAGACAGAACATTGCCAATTTATTTATAGTTAGGGAGGATTCAGGGGGATTGGGCGTTTTTATTTACATGAATGACTATAACATATTTTAGTTCAAAAACACCTTGGGCATTTTATTATAGTTATTTGGAAAACAGAAATACTTCAAATTCGAGGAGAATTGCTAAGGAGGAACAAATGGTCTTTTGAGGGAGGATATCTTCGCCCCTGTATGATGCAATTTGTCAAGAGAATCTGAGTATAAAAGCTTTATTAATTTTCTGTAAGGTTCGGTTTGAATTTACGTTGCATGCAATATTCTACCAGCAGGCAATACCGGAGGCCGCACTCAACTGAGTAAAAAGAGCTTGAAGGTTATCGGCAATGGTGGAGAGTTCACAATCGACGATCGGGTTGGAATGGTGGCGACGTGGTTAAGTGACGAATAGTATTGGCAAGCAGCGATTGCGTGTGACAAAAGACTATCATGCAGTGTTGTCTACCCAAGGATCGGCAAAGTCGGGGCGCGAAGTAGAGTAGTATCTGCGTGTTATCAACAGACAGGTTATACTGGCTCTTTACTCTAAGTACAGTTGTAAAGTAGCCAGGGATTATGTACACAAGGACACTAGAAATAACATCTTGCCAATTATTTATCGTAGGATTCAGGGATTTGGGGTCTTTTATTTACATGAAATGCCTATAAATATTTTTATTTCATATAACACCTTGTCTTTTATTTATAGTTATTTGAACGAAAAACTCAAAATGTCGAGGAGAATTTGATCATTAAGGGAGAACAAAATGGTATTTTGAGGAGGGAATATCTTCGCGTACCCCTGATTCAATGGTCAGAGAATCTTGAGTTAAAAGCTTTATTAATTTTGTAAGGTTCTTTTAATTACGTTGGCAGGTAATATTTATACGAGCAGGAAAGACCCGATGCCGAACTCAACGGAGTAAAAAGAGCGTGAGCGTTTATGGCATGGTGGGGTTCACAATCGACGATCGGGTTGGAAATGTGGCGTGGTAACGTGACGATGTTATTTGGCAAGCAGCGGTTGCGTTGACAAACGACTCTCATGCAGTGTGGTACCCAGGATCATCAAAGCGGGGGCGCGAAGTAGATAGAGTAGTATCTGCGTGTTATCAACCGCCTGTTATCACTGGTTCTTACTCTAGTCACGTGGAAAGTAGCCAGGGATATGTACACAAGGCCACTAGACATAACACCTTGCCAATTTATTATAGTAGTTGTAAAAGAAAATAATTCCAAATATCGAGGAGAATTTGATAAGGGAGTAACAACTGGGATATTGCGGAGGAAATATCTTCGCGTACCCCTAATGGAAAGTCCAGAGACTATGAGTAAAAAGTTTATACATTTTCTGTAAGGTTCGGTTTGAATTTACGTTGCATGCAATATTCTACCAGCAGGCAATACCGGAGGCCGCACTCAACTGAGTAAAAAAGGGGAGCGTGAGGTTATGGCATGGTGGGGTCACAATCGGACGATCGGGTGGAAATGGTTGGCGTATGGTGGTTATACTGTCGGGGACCTCGATCCAGGATCGCTCCAGGATCGATCATGGATCGCCCTGCTTGATCCTAGAATCATCAGCCTCGCTCCTGGATCGATCCCATCTCGCCTCCTGCCTCCGTTGCCATCATGGATCGCTCCTAGATGGCAAAGGAGAGGCAGGAGAAGGTGTGAGCGAGCGGAACGAGACCGGCAAATTGTTCAGCAAGCATGCAATGGGGCTGAAAGCGCGAGTTTCGAACAGTACAAACATAGCAAAAGCAGACTTGTATTTTCTGATATGTAAACAAATCATAGCAAAATCATTAGGATGATGATTTACCCAAGGACTGTAGGTTTTTCTCATAGAAGTAACGAGTGCTTTGTAACGCTCAAATTAAAGAGAGAGCGAGAAGAAAAATGGCAACAAATAAGTGAGAGTGCATTTGTGGAGTATAAGTTAATTTCATGTGAAAATAACACCAGGTGGTTTCACCTCTCTTTTTGTCTAGCGTTGCAAATGCGATGTTTTTTTTTCTAGAATATGTGTTCATATTCATAATCATCAAACCTCTTGGCCCAGTTATAGAGTTTTATTTAATAAGTATATACTCTGCCTCGTAATTTCTTGGGACACTTGTTGATAAGGACACTTCGCTTTCCCGCCCACACTAACGCACCGTTTTGATTGACGCGTCAGGGTCGGCGCGTACGCAAGAGATAAGCCTCGCGTATGTCATGTGCGCATATGTCTGTCTTGTTGTCTGCCTGTCTGTCCGTGTTATAACTGCTTGTGTCCGATTTATCTGGCGTTCCGTAGGGCCACGTTGATGAAGGTCGGTGAGCTGTGTCCCGAGAATATGACGTGGAAATATCACGTCTGGTTATGATACACCGTCCAAAGGGCGCAAGTTCACTACCTTTTAAGTCAAAGGCAGTGCGCGACAGGAATTCTAGATTCAGGTATTTGGTTTTTTATTTACATGAATGACTATGAAATATTATTTATTTCATAATATCACCTTGTCATTTTATTATAGTTTATTTGTAACGAAATACTCAAATGGTCAAGGGAATTTGATAATTTGTTTGCATTCTTATGTCAATGTGCGCTTCTGTCTGTCTTGTTGTCTGCCTGTCTGTCCGTGTATAATGCTTGTGTACGATTTATCGGGATTTCCATAAGGGCACATGATGTAACTTGGTGGAATGAAGCGGGGAGAAAGCTTTACCGGAAGATTCAGGCTTTTCAACGCGGCGCATTGTACGAGGCGTCCTAAACTGGTGCAATCCGGATTGTTCATCGGAGCAAGAGCGAGGAAGGAGCGATCCAGGAGCGCAAGTGGCCGTACCAGATGGAGGGGGGGGGGGTGGGGGGGGGCATGGGCAGCTCTGTGGGGAATCTTGCCCCCCCCTGAAATATAGTGATCTCTGCACCGTGCCATTTACATTGCAACGCCATAGGTCCTAATACTCATACCAATTTGAATATACGCTCGGGGCGGATTAAGGCCGGCCTGCGCTGCATAAGGCACTGGACATTGGAGAATTTCGATCCGACTGGAAAACACTTTGGCGCCCCCCTCTATTGAGAAATCCTGGATCCGCACACAGAAGCCTTCCCCCTAAATTATGTCCCCGTTTCACCCCCCCCCCCCCTTTTTTTTTTGCAAAAAAAAAAGCTGGTTACGCCACTGTCCAGGGAGTGATAGCATCGATACAGGATCACAGACCCGAGACAGGACATCCAGGCTCGCTCCTTGAATGTATGTAACATGGACATTAACTTTAGTAACTAAACTTCGACCCACGGACCCACAGGGCTGTCTGAGGATGCCTGCTATCAACGGACTGTGGTTAAGAGTACTTGGAGTGAAAATCACAAAGGGTATTAAATGGAGGACATTTTATCGTGCGTCGTTTATTATGCTCACCCTTTTAAGATAGTTCGGGTTGCCGCTCGAAGATCTCAAAACCATTACATTGGTTACCTTAGACATTTAGTCGAGTAACCAGTGCCTTATTACACTATGGGTCTTTCTTTATTTCCTGTGCCATTGACCAAGTCTCTGCACCATATGTCATGCTAGGTAAACACCCTTGGTTTTGAACCACTTTCATGTTTTTCAGGCATAGTGGCATTTACTTATCATAACCTCACCCAGTTTTGTCCAAAGCCCCCCATCATGATCTTGCCCTTCACTTAATGTGATCAAAGTGGTTCGCTTCATATTGATGGACCTGCAACCATATAGATATATTCGACCTTCCTAAATAGTTTGGGTTATGTTATATGTCTTTTAGTGGGTCGTTTGTTTTTCGTATGTTGATCTTTAACTCAACCTTTGCTTTCATACAGGTAACGACGTTGCTGTGTCATGGTTTCTAGTATATAACATATCATATACAAACCGGAGATGGCTCAGTCAATTACCATTTATGCCGATAACTTTGTTGCCCCGATTTAGCTTGCGAATGATTGACTCCAGAGCAGCGTTGAAAAGTTAGGCAACTTTGTCTGACCACTCTTTGAATATGAATTGTATTGTATTTCTTTTTCACATTCCTAATCGTTGTGACATTTCAGCATATTCTATCTTTTGTAGTGCCATTTTTTTTCATTTCCCTCCTTTTTCCTTGCCTTCTCTTCATCAGTTTAATTCATTTAATTTACAACTTCATCTTCTTTTTGCTTCACCCTCCTCCTTGGTATCCTTTTTTTTATTCCCTTTTTAGAAATTACGTGTCCGAGATCAGTATTGCCTTTCCAGTTATATATCCTGTTCTTCCACTGGTATCTTCCTGAGTTGCACATTTTTTTTCAGCTCCAACTGGAACCTTTTGTTGATTCCTGACTTAGTTTATATAAGGTTTAATTTGGCTAGGGTTCTTGCGAACCAGTTTTTGCTCTTTTTTTATCGGCTACTCACCACGCTTGCCACTAATGCGGTTGGTGACGTGGGTGCTAAATGAAAGGAGCCTTTGTGCGAATGGCATTTTCTCTTTCATCCAGAATTTTACTAACCTCCTCAGCTATTTAACCGTCCGCCATGGATTCCGGCGTTTTGGAAAATAACAGGGTGAGACAACCAAAACTGACCCTTGATTGTGTCCACCATTTTGAATTTGTAAGTAACATATATCTAAATATGTGGATATCATCTAAAAGCATAGTTCATTATCTTTAATTGCTGCAAGATCATTCACACCACACATTTACGAAGACCGAGTTACAGTCGTTTTGAATCAGGTAGCGGTTTTGTGCTCTGGGTCCAAGGATCACATTAAAATGACACGGCATTCAATGCGAAGAAATCAAGTGTCCAGAAGAAAATCCGGCTATTTATTGACTGTAGGATTAAGTGGACCTTATTTAATTCCACAAAATTCAGTCACAATTTCCATCGATGCCCGGTTACGGTTTGGTAGATCTCATCACTCATAGCAATCATTGAAAATAAAGTACCTTGATACATGTATCAGTTACTGGAGGAGTTGATGAATCCTACAATATGAAGGAACAGACATCGGTGACAATCTTTTGAGGTTTAAAGTTACAAATATGACTGCTATAGGGCATGGTGGAAACAATAGGCCCAAGGTGATCTCGAAACCACACTAATGCATTGCCCTGAGGCGTAAGCCGAGGGGCATAGTATGGTTTCGAGATCACGATGGCTATAGTTTCACCCATGCCCCGAATAAAAAAAAACAGTCCAATATTTTTTTATATACCGAATATATGGGATTTTTTGTCATCTGATGGGTTAAAAGAAGAACATTCTAAGCCAGGATTTCTTTACAGGGCCTAATTTGTGTAGGCCATGGTTTTAACAACCCTCGTCTTACTCAGCCTTTTTTTGTAACAGGTTTGCCAAGGGGGGGGGGTGGTTACCACCCCCACCCGAAATTTTTTTTTATAAAGAACCCGATGCTTATGATTTTGATACATGTGGATAGCTTTGGCCCTCCTCTTTCTATTGAATACAAAATAAGTACCACATACCTAGTATGACGTCACAATGACGTCATCAAGTCCGCTAGTTGCAAAATTGGCATTTTTCCATAGAAAACTAGGCGAAAATCCAATTTTTGCGCTAAAAAACGTAGGAATATCGGATTTCATGCGGTTGTCCAGCTCTAAATGGTAGCATTGGGCTAGTTTACATAAACCAACGAGTTTTAGAGCCTACTGTTGCATAATATTTTCAAAAATCCACCATAAACAATATCCTTGGGTTGGCAACCACCGCCCCCCCCCCCTTACCCTTCGACTTTGACGCTACCCAACCCCGGTGAGGAGGTGCTACCTCACATTTTTTTTTTTTCGCTAAAATGACGGAAAAGGAGAACGAGAGAACGATTACCTAGAAGCTTTTCACGATTTTTTTTTGAGCGTTTTAGAAGCGCACCGGAGCGAAGTTCGGTAGGGGAGGGGGGTTGTAACCACCCCACACCCCCCCCCCCCTTGTAAGACGAGTGTAAAACAACAATTTTGTGTAACTTACCGTAGTTCTCCAGGATCACTTCTTTTGTGTAACTTACCGATAGTTCTCCAGGATCCAACTTCTTTTGTGTAACTTACCGATAGTTCTCCAGGATCCAACTTCTTTTGTGTAACTTACCGATAGTACTCATGGATCACAACTTCCCAAGTGTTGTTTCCAATTACATCCAAAATTAAACAGTTGCAACACGCGAACAGTAACAGTCAAATTCATAGTACCACTTCTCTCAATTCCATGGCAAACATTTTTAAAAAAGTCCGACAGAAATATCATCTTCCAAATTGCTTGTATTCAAACGTTTTGATGCAGAAAACGAGTCCGCAAGGACAACATAACGTATTTACAATTTTTTTAGCTGTTTGTCTGTTTCTACTTGTGCACGTAGATATTTAGCCCACGTCAAGTGCTGGAAGTTGAAATGTTGTTGGTTTGTTTTCTGCATTTGCTGCTGTTGTGTGAATGTTCAACACGCCACCGTCAACCGTGCCAGGCAGAATTTGTTAGTCCTTGGCAGTATCACTTCAGCTCAAGGTCAGAAAGTTCCTTATCGTACTCACTAATTGTTAGCAGCAGATGTAGAAGGAATTTCTGCATTATGTGATTGACACATTTCTTCCTTCCTTGGCCATCACTGGTCCTAGTATAGTATTTTATGCTTGCTTCGAGTGGTGCCCAGATACTGTTTATGAGGTCGCGATCTTTGAATCAGCTTGATTCAAGGTAGTGCAGCTTGTCGCCCGTAGGCAAGATTTTTTGTACAACCATGGTACCAACTACTTGATGACATGATTTTCATCTTTGTCTCAATGTATTCTTCCCGAGAGGGCAGTCGATTCAGTTGACATTCTCTTACGCAAGCATTAGTTTCACGCTTATTTCGTATCGTCTAAGGAGCCCGGGACTATGGCTCCCGTCGGACTATTATCTGCTTTCACACCGGCTTCCATCACTGTGTGGTAAATGTGAAACAAAATGCGATCGTCTGGCTTCACACAGCACAGAAATTGTAACGCCGGCGAGTTCGCGATAATATTTATTCTTACCTGCTTCGCAATATGTACCCTCATAATACGGATGGATAGTCCTTACGGCAGTCTCTATGCTGGTAAGAGGTGTCCCGGGAAAGTTTATTAACTATGCCCGCTCTTCCCAGGACATAGTTTTTTCTTTTTGTTCAATTCTTGAAGCTTAGTTTGAATAATGCCTACACTTTTAACCAATTAGATGACAGGGATATCCTAACCGATTGGAATTATCTCAGGGTCACTTGAGAATTCTGCGACAATGTCGGCCTACATCTAACTGCCAATAAGACGGAATGTAATGACCGTCCAATGAGAAGAATCATCAACCTATCCGCCCTACAGACTTTCCCCAACCAAAGAGGTTCAGGGACTTTAAGTACCTAGGGTTCTATGTGGCAGACGGCAGAAAGACTTCCCTGTCATATAAAAGACAGACTTGGAATGCCTGATATAAACTACACCACTTATGGCAATCCTGGTATCTCAATTTCAAGCCATGTGGACTGATCCTGTACAAACCGGTTTAGTATGATCTGAGACATGGACCATGAACATAGACTGGATGGAACCCATCACCATGTTTCACTTATGCGAGTACAACCATATCCTGGCGTGATCACATGACCAGAACACCGATATGTGGCGAGAATCCCTCCAATTCGGTTGCCCAACGCCGAGCCGATTTGCCGGTCACTTTCATCGTGCGAGGATCCGTATTCTCAAGGCCACATGTTGGCGGTTACCATGCCCAATTTAACAGGCTCCGTCGCCCCTTTAATTACACTGATGTGATTGCTCGAGAAAGTAGGATCCATCAGACATCCTCAAATTAACATGGTGAACAGCATCTCTGCTGCGGCCGCTGTGGTTGCGGATAATCCCGTCAATTTCCTGGGATTTCCGCTTATACAACGGCATAGCAAAATGTTCAGTAAATTTGGTTGTAATATTAGTGGTATGATGAATGCTGGTTTAGCTATCAATAGTATTTTTCATACATTTCCTTCAAATTAGCTGTCTAGATTATGTCAGTGTTTGGGTTTATTTAAATATAATTTATTACATATGTAAACTACTGCCCATTCAATTAGTTTAGACCCTCGGTTTTTAATTAATATTATAGAAGGTAGAGGTGATGGGAAAAATCGTGAAAGAAAAGTTTGTATTCACGAAATTACCCAACGGAATTTTTAAATTTCAAAACATATATAGATGGAATTTTACCTACCTTATCTATTGAAATTTGACCCTTTCCCCCAAAGTTGCAAATGATCTGCCCAACGTCTGGTACCATTAACAAATGACGTGTGAGGTGGTCTTTGGTATTATACATACGAGGTAGGAAGCGAATATCGATGAAGCGATACCCACTGCTATCAATATTGGCGGACCAGAAGACCTTGGTCGGACAGTTACTTGCACATATTGTGCAATCTTCTCTTAAAAGGACATAATACAAAACATGTATTGTATTTATTTTGTTTTTGTTTGAAGCGGCATATTTTTGCCAAGGAATAAAATCCCGGGAATAAACTAGAAGCTATTTATTCATTACAAGCACTGTTCATGATATCGATCAATATATTCTACTGTCAAAGAGCGATGCAACGTTTTGGTTATTCCTTCATGAATTTCTGCACGAAATAATCAATATAGACATGTATAGAGTTGAATGGTGTTTATGGGCTTTATTCCGTATGGGCTTAATTGATTTCTTTCATCCAAGTCTTACACCAATGATCACCACTGTGAATGATCACCAACGTTTTACACACCTATCTTATAAATGGAACATTCCTGAAAAAAGTTTATGCTTATTACGAATATTCGGCCTGTTGCGATTCCTTGCCGATTGATGGCCAAAAATCACAGAAATTGAATAGAATTGGATGTAAAGAAATAAGTTTCAGCATGCACCTTCAAAATCTTGTTTGGTAATTAGATGAATACCAATTTTTCTTTCTCCATTTCTCCCGACACCAATACATTTTTCTAATATTAATTAAAAACCAAGCTAATTGAATGGACAGTAATAACATAGCGTGGTTATAAGGGTAGCAGTTGTTATATTAGCCTCCATTTTGTGATTAAAAGTATTATTTTATTTGTCAATTTTATTTGAGAAAAGATTTCTCAGGAGGGAAAAGTACTTTATTTATGATGAAAAAGAGAAAGGGGGATTCCCCTAGTGTTGTTTGTGCAAAACCTGATTATGCACCTGTTATTTACATCAAGCAAGAGATGAGTGTGATTCCCCGGAATGCTAAACTTATAAAATGAGTCAACTTGTTTATGCATTGAGATCAAAACAGATTGCAAAATTTGGGGATTTCCCATGATGTTATTTATGTAACTGTAATGGTGCAATGTAAATGAGGTAATTTATGTGAAATCTGATTGGTCAGCTAGTCCAAGGTTATGTTCATGCATGATGATGCTGTAATGAATATTATTAGAGATAGGGGAATCTAATTGTGAAATCCTTATATATAGTTGAAGAGCTAGCTCCCCAAAAAGCCTCTAGAAAAGTTTGAGGTCTACACAGTGAGCCACAGAAGGTTTGAGAGTTGTTCTTGGTCAATTTGAGGATGCTGATTTCGAATCTGTTGTGTGTACTTCCATATAGATGGTGGAAAGTACTCAAATTTGCTATTAAAGGGACACTACCTGATTTTGAAGAGCTATAGAATATAATGTGACCTTTTAATATACTATAATATGCAGGCATTTACAAAGCGCTCTTACACAAGTGGTATCACAGCGCTGTACAAATATTATTATTACGCTGCCGATAGGAAATCGTCAAAATCATTTTGCTTCATCTAGGAGGCTGCTCTAAGACATGCCTTACAAGCGCTCATCGTCACTTAGATTGTAATATCCCCCATATATTAATGGATTTATTATTAGTTTCAATGGTTACATTTAGTACAATGGAGAAGTTCATTCATAGCTGATCATATAATTATTCTGAGGTGAAAGAAATTCCTGAAGGAGTGCATTAAAGGGGTATTCCATGTTTTCAAGCGACAAATTTGAATGATAACATAATGCATGTTTTACGTACTTGTTCATACATTTGCAATAGATTAGTTGCAAATAGGATTGTTGTTTCAATGCAACACAACATAAGACAGCACAGTCAGACCAAAGAACCAATATTCATTTAAAGAGACATTGCTGATGGAAAGCGAAATGCAAACAACATTTTAGTAGTTTGAACTACCCACAGTAATACCATCATTACTAAAGCTTTCTTCATAGTATTGAAGGAAACGGTTATCTCCGGGCGCTGTAAGTGATGCAAAACTTATGATGTTGGCACAAATGTAGTTGTGAAATATATAACACTTAATAATTAAAGGGCAATATCAAGTTTAAAATTACTCCTTCTTTTAATCAATTTATAATATCAATGCCTCAAAACCTCCAAAGTCGGTGTGTCGGTGGGTCCTAGTGGTGGGCTTTTTTAGAGGTACGCTTTGTGAGTTACCCGCCCGAAACGCCTCCTCCGTTTCCAAGAGTTGTCAGACATCTGCCCATCTGACGCTATGCGGAGGAAACTCTCCTTCAGTAGATTCTACGCATGCTGTTTGCAAAAGGGGCTGTTGTGATGCACCTACCATTTCCGAAGAAAGGCGGCTTCTATTCATCGTCTTTTAACACAATAGGCAATCATTAACAATTAAGGCCCAAGCTAAAAAACTTCCGTTCGTGCCCAAGGGGGGGTGGTGGGGGTTCCTAGGGACCCAACCCAGATAACCCACTTCCCCATGGGAGTTTGATCACGACACTAACACACCAGAATGGGGGTCACGTAAGGGAACCACCTAACCACAATAAAATGAAAATCCGACCTTTGACCTATGACCTAGGGCTAATTGAAATTGCATCTTCGAAACAAGTGGTTCGGCACATTTCCATCGTCAGCAACTCCAAATAGGTTTTGAACCAAAATGATTCATTATATCTACTCTAGAATAACCCAATTAAAATAATCATTGACAATATAGCCACATTTATACCATCTTGTATTTTTCTCAGAAGAAACTTCAAAAATCGCCTTATCTTTTCCAATAGACTTGCACAGTTAAGAGTACGGCATGACAAAATAAAATTGATTGCCTATCAGCAGATCAAAGGTATTTGATTAAGTATTATTAATTATTTAATTAATTAAAAAAAAAAAAAAAAAAAAAAAAAAAAAAAAAAAAATTTTATTACTTTAATTTTAATTAGTAAAATATCTGATTTTTTCACTTCCGTAGTGCCAAGGGGGGGTGGGTCCTAGGGACCCAACCTAATTATTTATGAGCGTGGGCGGATTTATTTTTTGTGTATAGGAGAAGCGGATTCTAAATCAGACATAGCAAAAAAACTCCTTGAAAAATGAGATTGCCTAACCGAGATAGAGAAATCGCAAAAAATCAAATGTTGGGTACTAGGGAACCCCCCCCCCCAGGGCACTTAAGTGTAAGGTGCAACGAGAAATTTAGAGGCAGCCATATATCGGTTATATGTAGGGATTTCAGATTAG
>JAMKCH010039897.1:0-13724 GCA_023653785.1 Ophioderma brevispina
TGTGTCTGTGGAAATTGACCATTTTTCCGATTCGCGTACTTTATAACGTCCTTGTAACAATATGGTACTGGTTTGGTATCAGAAAGCTAGGACCGTAGCTATCCAACTGGCCAAATTCATAAGCATTGAGTGCTTTATAGAAGGAATTCCCGAGGGTCGTAACATCCTCCACACAGTGTTAACAAAAGGCCAGCCTGGGTAAAGAGACACGAAACTTCCAAAACTTGAAGCTTCCTCACTTCCCATTTTTTCGAACCGGGTTTTTTTTTTTAGATCATTACCAATACTCGCACCATGAAGTCAATAAGCCAAAAATTCCTTTTTAAATGTAAAAACGATATTCTCCATAGGGCAGATTAGGACGCAACCAACTTTTTTTTGTGTTTCTTTTGTACTAGCTTCTTGGCCATAGTCATCGGAGAAACCGCGGGATTTTCTAAACAACCAATCGAAGTGGCAATTCAAAGAAATTTGTATTCTCATGTTTTGTTGCCAGAAACCCCCTCCTTGTGTCGACCCACAATTGGGTACAAAAAACAGAGGTGGTGCGTCCCTCCGGGTAAAAAATCGACCCAGGTTTATAGTGACCAAATTGGGTGGAAACAATATTACCCATTTATATAGTTTGGTTCCGAAATTTTCTGACCCATTTCTATAGTTTGGCTTTGAAATTTCGCTCCATTTTCATAGTAAGCGTAGAAAAATCGGCCCATTTTCAGAGCAACTGTTTCCGAAAATCAGGAAATCGACCATTTTTCATTGTATTTTTACCGAAAAAATCCACTACAAAATCACCATTTTCATAGTAATTGCAACCAAAAAATTGAAAACTAACCCATTCTAAGCAATACCTAAAAAAAACGACCCTAATTATAGTAGCCCAGTGGGAAAAATGACCCATTGTTATAGTAAGGGGTGACAAAATGTGACCCATAATCGGCGGCACATATGTACCTACCCTTTTCCTCCCACTGACTACCCCCAGGCCTTGTGTCCCTTTAAAAAAGGTCCCCTCAAGAACGGCCCCCAGAGCATGTACTCCATGATCACCCATCTACGCCACTGTAACTTGAGAAGCTTTGCTTTTCAAATGAGGCACGTTTTTTGGAGTTTCCGTAACCCGTTAACCAAATCTGACACACTTAGGAGTTCCGGAAACCCTTCCACGAATAAAGCAAGTTTAACAATTTTCCACCTGCTAGTGCACATTTCACCTGGGGTCCGTTCCCGAAACTCAGTCTAATCTACGTGCATACTAAATGTCATGCCGCGTGGACCAATTTGTCCAAAGCACTGTGTACCTGGTATGAAAAAGGTCTGTTATGTAGGACATACGCACGATTATTACACGTAGGGTTACGCACGAGGTTTGGGAACGGGCCCCTGATTTGTGTGTACATTTACACCTGTCGAGTGTACATTTACCCTGTCTAGTGTACATTACACCGGACCGAGTGTACTTTACACTGACGAGTGTACATTTACACTTGGCGAGTGGTACATTTACACCTGTCCAGTTACATTTACAAACCTTCGAGTGTACTTTACAAAACCTGTCCAGTGTTTAACATTTACACATTCCATGTACATTAACAAGCTGCCACTGTACATTTACAGTAACAACCTGTCGAGTGTCCAGTTACACCTGTCGAGTGTCCATTTACACTGTCCGATTGTACACTTTAACACTTGGCGAGTGTAAATTTTACACCTGTCCCTAGTGTACATTTACACCTGTCGAGTGTACATTTACACCTGTCGAGTGTACATTTACACCTGTCGCCATTCCAGTGTACATTAACAACTGTCCAGTGGTCACATTTCAACCTGTCGAGTGTACATTTACACCTGTCGAGTGTACATTTACACCTGTCGAGTGTACATTTACACCTGTCGAGTGTACACGAGTTGCATTGCGGACCTGCGGACGAAAAAGGGGACGGTAATGACCAAAATATGCATTTTCCTCCCTTTCGTCGTGGAATTTTGACCAATGTCAGCCTAATTTGGGCAAATTAAAGTAATTGGGCAATTTTCGCGCGCTACGCGGTATTTTGTACGTTCAGCTTATTGGAGCAAATCACCCTGGACAGCTCGAATTTTGCCCCCTCTGGCGGGACGACTTGGCACTGCACCATATGAAACCAGTACTGCAGTTGTAGCGTAGAATTAGCATAAAGTTCACCTGTATTGTATGTATAAAGTAGATATGCGTC
The DNA here is from genome assembly GCA_023653785.1 of Ophioderma brevispina. Lineage (NCBI taxonomy): Eukaryota > Metazoa > Echinodermata > Ophiuroidea > Amphilepidida > Ophiodermatidae > Ophioderma > Ophioderma brevispina. The sequence goes on from JAMKCH010039897.1 coordinate 2,217, forward strand.
TATGTATTATTGCAATTTGCGTACGATCATTGATTGATGAACCAATCAATCTCCCAATATCCTCGATCAGCCCGTTATCTCTGAAGATGGTCTGAAAAAGCATGACTTTACTCACTTGAAGAGTTATAATTCGGATGATGTGCGGTTGACATCGTCTTCCGCTGAACGTTCTCGACATATGTTGCTTGTAATTTTGTGGTGTTTTTGAAGTTTTCAGCAGTTTGTCTCTTTATCCACTTGCATTCTATCGAGTAGAAACTTCATTAATTTCCGCTACAAATCTCTTTTCCCCTCAAGGATTTCATTTGTGCATCGTCAGTCAAAGTTGTTGTCAAATCTATTACTGGCTGCAGGAATACTTGAGACGATCCGAGGTCTTGCATTGGCCTTTTTTATCATTGCCTTGTTCAGCTTTGTCATGTTTGTCACGTTCCTATTTTGCACTTGTAATCATTTCTAGTGTGAACATTGTACAAGTCATATGCATGAGTTATTTAAATTGGCGCTGCATCGTAAACAAATCCCCGGTTACCATGGGGAATTATGTGATAGCAGCAACGACTGTCTCCTTCGTTATTCCGTTGTCTATCGACGTCTGATATTCAAGTCGCCCACAAACAAACCGCCAATCTGAGTTGTGATTCAACCGGAACCAAGTATCATATGCATCCCCCCATAAGATCAAATGTTAAATGTTATACAGGTCTAATACATTCATTGGCTGTTTAGATCGAGCGATTTAATCTGACATCGTTTCCCACAACCATCTGGTAGTAAGAGACGATGACCGATTCTTCTTCGTATATCGAGGAAAGCGAATTTTAATACATGGGCCTTTTTGATTGAAAACACATCGTACCGGAGACGCTATAGCTATCCTTTCCAACATTTTTACGGCAAGCGCGAATGTTCTGAGCGGGTGCGCAAAGCATTTTTGAAAGGCTACATTGGTCGACTCTGTGACGTGAACCCCCCATTGTTAGGGCGGATTCGTTTAATTTGCTTTCACCTCCTCTGTATCAGCTGGTTAGCTATTGCCTTGGACCCTTGAATAACAACTTCCTTTCGATAACACGTTTAAGCTCATGATTTTAATCATAGACTAGTGCGGGAACCAAATTGATGAAATTAAATACAATTCGAGGTCCTTCAATGTCCTTATATGGTCATCAATATCGTTTAGAAATAATAGCAACAAGATACGAGCAGTTTTGAGACAACTTGATCCGCCCGTTTCAATGGTCTTCTTCTTCGTATCGTGCCAACACACAGCGCTTCTCAAATATGATCTAGCCAGAAATTGGTACAACGTCTGGCTGCCTTCACCTGCTTAACTGAATTCCGCAAGGTCCTTGTCTGTGCCTTGTTGCTCCAACAACGGGCCGCTAAGGGATGTTACATTGTCTGTGGTGCGTTCCACAACACAGGTAGCGTCCTGATCGGCGTCAAGGTAGCCTCATTCTGCAAGGAAAATTTAGATCGGCCGATTACGGTTCTCCAACTGTTGAGACATCGCCATTCAGCTCATAAGGAGTCAGCTCCAGGGGAGATGCTCACTAGGTTTTAATACCAAGATGTTACTTGGTGTGATAGCACGTCTTTCTTCCAAAGGCGGGATCTATTAAACTGTAGAGACTGTTTCAAGGCGTTGGACTCTGCTTTAAGAAACTCTCTATGGGATTAAGGGGGTTAGCAGCGGTTTTTCTGTCGACATAGGGTGCTTTACATTATATATTTGGCAGCTACGTCGTGCCATGCGCGCTACACTACGGACGGATGTTGTGGAGCAATGTATGCTCAGGATTGTATAAGTTCTCAGTTGGGAGTTGGGTGAAGACATCTGTGATAAACGGCAGGGGGGGGGAGCCATTTAAGGAGGATTAAGCTTCTTGGCAAGGGTTGATCTTGCCCCACTGTTAAAATGTCCATTAAAATAACGTCGTTTTTACTTGGAAAACTTCCGTGGACTCACAACAGTTAAAACGAAGTTCTTTTACAGTTATTAGTTCCAAGTACATGTTTTACAGTTATTTGCACGTTTCGAGTCACAGCAGACAGTTTTTAACACGACGTCTTTGTAAGATTTATTAACAGTGCATACAGGGCAAAAATTACTCTGCACATGAGATGCACAGGGCGAGTGCGTCTTGTGGCCAGTGAGTTTGTCAAGATGGTATTGCGGTGAACATTACTTTACTCTGGAAGTAGGGAGTTTCCGTTAACCTGACCCATCTAACACTTGGTTCTAAAAATTAATGAATTCGGAACCCTTTCACGGAATAAGAACGGTTTATTACGTTAATGTTTCCGAATCATAAGTGTGTCGATGGGTCAGAGGAGAGAGAGAGAGCGAGAAGCGGAGTCGAGAGAGAGAGAGGTTCAGGTAACTCCTATCTCTCTAAATGCAAAAGAGTGAATTTCACTATGTTAGAGTGACTACAGGGCCCACTCTGAAAAGAGTGAAATTCACACCTTTCAAGAATACTTTTTGGCTCAAATTTACTCTTTATAATTCAAACAAACGATAAAATGATATTCATTTTTATCAATTATCAAGATAAAAATTTTGACCCAAAAAAAGTGTTCTTTGAAAGTGTGAAATTCACTCTTTTCAGAGTTTTTTTTCCGTTCAGTTTGGGGCCATGTAGTAACTCTAAAAGAGTGAAATGCACATCTTTGCATTTAGAGGTAGACAGAATTATCACCGTGCTTCCCGGGGTGTTCCAGACCCAGGTTACTTTAAGCTGAAATTTTACTTCACGGTTGCGTAGATAGAAAGACACACCTGTGTCTAGGATGGATTTCACGTAGGTGGTTTTTTCTCATAATAAGAAGTTAGTTCATCCAACGCTTGGAGTGGCTTATCACACATGTGAAGTCGCATCTTGGCGTAATTCCAGATCGTTGCAAAGATAAAAAAACGACAGGTAACCTGCACTCCAATAGGAGCTTATAGGTTGGTATACACGTGGTAGAGATATTGAACAGGAAAAAAGGGCAGGCTGCCAAATTGCAATAAATTTGGAAATTTATCTCAAAACTGCTGCTAGAGACAAAGAGATGGTCGAAACGTAGGGGAGGTTTACTTGATCTTACTTTAAAAATCTTTTGTAATGTTTTTTTATATATAAACATGCACGTTTGCTCTAGTTCTTACCGAAAATAAGTTTGCAAACTTTGTAAGCCTGCACCGTTTAGTCATCTGTCTATCAACTTCTTTGCACCGTTTGGTCGTTGCCTACTATGTTCTTTGCATCGTCAGTTGTTCTGCCTATAAAGGTATTGCGTAAATTGAAAGAATGTCGGCAAAAGGGAAAAAGAAAGGAACAGGTGCCACGAACGGAACTCATGGCTGGTATTATGAAAGGGAGACTAACATTTCGGACCTGGGTTTAAAACCATGGTTCGTCCTACAAGAGGGGACCTTTTCCTTTCAAAATCCTGTTAAAGTTAATGTAACGGGTGAGAAAATTCATCATGGATGGGGTGGAACGCCCATCCATGATTAATTTTCTCACCGTTACAGCACACTTTTAGAGTATGTTGTAAGAAAGCAAAGGTCGCCTCTTGTAGGACTAACCCAGGTCTGAAGTTAGTCTCCCTTTCATAATACCAACTAATGTCATCTTGCTAGTGCGTTCTTTTAGTAAAAAGTAATGCCCTGTGTGTTTAGGTCCCCTCTCTGCTTATGTGCCATCGATTTTTAAAAATCTGAATCAAGGATTTTTATTTCAATCTGGTAATCTGTCAACCTTCCAATTGTACAAGGCTTGACATTTCCCGAACAGTTGCTCAGATGATTGTGAAAACGAATATTAATCGAAATATGCTATTCTAACATCTGATAGTTACGAATGTGTCTCAAAGAATGCGTCATAAATATTCCTACATGAAGAAAAGGGTGATTTTGGTTGTTATTGATTGCTTAGATATTCAAAATATTCATTGTTTTATGGTTCAGATTGTCAGATAAATTTGCATGAAAATTCTGACCCGAAATTGTATTTCTTTAAATCCCACGTGGCCACTATAGAATACTGCACTCTATCCAAGTAATGGCAATTTACTTTTTACGTGTCTTGTGCCGCAAGCAGTGATGTCGCCTTTTAAAAGGTGCATTTCGGTGATCTTAGAAACTTTCGCTATTGTGTTTGTGATTAAATCGCAAGATAGAAAGGAGAAAGACAGAAAGAGGAAAGAAAGAAGAAAGAAAGAAAGCAAAGAAAGACTAAAGAGTAAAGTAAGAAGGTGAAGATAAGAAAGAAGAAAGAAAAGAAAAAAAGAATTCTCATACACCAAGTAAAAGACGGACAATTCATGATAAATCACCGATTTCCAGGCCTAACTTTTCGACGGCTATAACATTAGTTTCAAAGCCTTTTTATTTGATTGTGAATAAAAATTAAAGTATACGTAAAGCCCAATCGGGCAAATTGGATATTGCTTTAAAAATCCTTCAAACTTTGAGAAACGTCCCAAAATATTAATCTCCCCTACCTCACCTGATGTTGAGGATAGGGATTCAGAGTTTCCCATGGCAGCCAATTTACCCGATTTCCTTCTTAAATATTCCCCAATAAAGTTTAAGCCCTATAGATTATTAGGCATTTCTCCAATAGCATGTGGATCCAACTACAAACTAGTGAATTAGTGACAACATTCACACTTAAATATCACTCAACCCAACCAACCAAAGGCAAACCTTTGTCCTAACAAAGACACCAGCCGCCCACAATTAGATCAAACCTACACCCAAACCCGATCAACCAATTTTAAGTTAAAATATGATGGTAGAACATGATAGAAGGGAGATCACGAACGTATTCCAGCGTCCCCTTTGGATGGCATTAGTGCATACATCCAGACCTGGAGCACTAATATCAACAAATCACACCGATACAATGCCTGTGTGAAAGTCAATCATGTCCGGCAGTATCATAGTTTCAGTCCCCCGGGCTCCATAGACGACAACGGAAGCAAGCGTGAAACAACTGAAGAGTCGATTGCTCTAATTGTTCATCAATGTTCCCGGCTGTGAGCCCGGAGGACTATATCTCCTGCCACAAAAACCAGTGGTTAAAGCAATATAGTCCTGCAGACCCCTAGCCCGGGCTCCATAAACGATAAGGACTAAAGCGGGAAACTAATGTTGCGTGGAAGAGTCATTAAATTGAGTGCCCTATTCCTTACGTTGTAGCCGGACTGTGAGTTCGCCGGACATAATTACTTCTACACCGGATTCCTTGGCTTAATATTCAACAAACGCTATTGCTTTTCCCCTCTCCGGCTCTCCAGCATACGTTTTTCGCGCATTTCTTATTTGATTCTCCTCACTTCTTAATCATAATAATAATAAAACAATAACAACAACAATAATAATAATAAAATAATATAAAATAATAAATTAAAGGTGGGTGTTCGATCGTCCTTAGGACCCCTCTGATTTACCCGGAAGTAGGATCGATTTTACTATCGATAAAGGCCGTATTTTTCTCATTGTCGTCCTGAAATTTGAGGCCCTCAAATCCTTTTTCATTCCCAAGAGATAACAAAAAACTGCCGTTGTAAGTGGTTAACCATCAATCATAGCACAGGAATGACTCGGGCTTTGCATCAATGCATTATTGCGTCCTACCATCAAAACCGCAGTTTGTTTCCCACGGTAACTTGTGTGGGTGTATGTGTGTATCAAGTTAGAACACAATACACATAAATCGGAACAAGCACCTTAAATAATAATAATAATTAATAATAACTCCTAACATTGGTGAAATAGGGGAGATTTTAAATTATTTTCATGATCTTTTTGCCCTACTAAAGCGTTCTGGAGTGAATAACAAAGGCCAATTTCGCCCAAACAAGGGGTTAGCGTAGTTTTTATACAAGAGCTTGGTAATAAGATAAAACCCCAAATTTTAGCCCAACATGTCAAATGAAAATTTACCATATACCTGGTAAGACCCTATTATAACAAAATCCGGATCGCTCTAACCATACTGTGTGAATCTAGGATTGAAGATTACAGCTAACTCATTACACCTAAATGCAAAACTAACTAGAAACTCTCTGTCCCAGTTTAAAAACTTATGAGTCCCCATGAAAGAGGTGTCCTAAGCTTACCATGATAACATACACGATAAACCGTGACCTTGTAGTCGAATGCTACTGTATATTGGCGATGAAATAGGTTGATGCATTCATTAGCACAATGGGAACACTACTACAATCACTGGGACTCGCCAGTTCGTGACACCGGCGTAATCCATCTAACATCCATTGTAATTAGGAAAACTTTGTAGGATCTGCCCCGCCAATCTTATGTTTAAAAGCTAAACCTGCTAATATGTACTTAATTTTACCCCTAGCATAATTCTCCTTGTAATGAATATACAACAAAACTATGCATTAAGTTTTCGTAAGTGGGGAGCCCGTTTGAAAGTAATCAAAGGTCCGGCGGTATCATAGTCCGGCTCAATAGACGACAAACGGAATAAAGCTGAAACTAATGTTTCGTGCAGAGTCAATTGAATCGATTGCCCTATTGTTCACCATTGTTCCCGGACACTGTTAGCCCGGAGGACAATATTCTCCTGCCACACACGTAAGCTTTGAAAACCCAATTCTAAAAAATACACTGAACTCGTTCCGCTTGCCTTATAAGTTCTATGAGTTTTTTTTCCCTGGTACACCTAAAGTTTCGATAAGTCGTAGGTTTCCTCGGCCTTAAGTGCACTTACTGAGGCAATGTCTGGTAAGGGTAACTGGGCATACCGGTGCCCAGTCTCCGAAACCGAGGAGAGCCGGTGTGAAAAGGGTAATCCGCCAGGTATCATAGTCCGGGCTCCAATACAACAAACGAATAAAGCGTGAAACTAATGTTGCGTGAAGAAGATCCAACTTATCGATGCCCTATTTGTTTCACCATTGTTCCCGGCTGTGAGCCCGGAGGACTAATCTCCTGCCACACCGGAGATCGGAAGAGCGCATCCCATAACCTTTGGGACACTCAGCAGATTGTTTATTTGTGCCACCACAGCCTGAATTGTCTGACAAGAATTTCACTTTTTTTATTTGCCCAACAAATGACGCCAAGATGCCAGGCGACTAATAAAGGATATTAATTATAGAAATGACAATGGAAACAACCCTCAAGACTTATTGCTGACTGCCTCCGCCCCTGAGTCCAGTGCCGTTAAAGAAGAAATCAACCCCACCCATAGCGTGCTCTAGTGTGAAAGCCCCTGAGACCCATAAGCTTAACAACATGACATCCTTGAATTCATACAACTAAAATCGTGGGCCACATCTCATTATCTCTCTTTTCGAAGGACCGCTGTTAGAAACACCTGTATACGGTAAAGATTGATTATTCCGACGCAAGACCACGTCTGCCATGCCAGGCGATATCGCTCTACAAAAAAATTAAACAAGGATTGGCTTCTTTTAAGGTCATGCCGTTTCAAGAAATGCAATACCTTTTCACAAAAAAAAAACAGTAGCTGCAAAGGCACTACCTCATCATGGATTACCATCAGATTAAGTGAATCTATTTCAAGCCTAAAAATGTTAACAATGGAACTGGTCCCCGGTTGTTTCCTCCGCTCTAGTGGGCAACTACAAGTTCACTACACATCGCTTTAAGGCATCGAGCAAATATTGGCACTCTGACCCGCCCCTGTGAACCAACAAACAGAAAGTCATCAAGGTAATGACATACAGCAGTTGACTTTATATGGACTTTATCTGAAATTCCAAAGAGATCGCACTCATTGAAAGGCATCATCATCATCAGTCGACCTGCGCAGCAGGCGATCGCAAGTTTCCTCCAGTCACTTCTGTTTTGGGCCAAGTTGGAGATAGCCTTTGGTTGCAACATGTTGTTTGTATCCCCCAAGAGCTTTTGGATGTAGGAGAAATATGAGTTCTCTGGTCTGCCTGGACAATCCTCTTGCCATGCGGTGGTGTGTAGAAAGCATATAACCTACTAAGCTCTCCCTCTGGCATCCTTAGAATATGACCAAAAAAGTAAGCTGTCTCAGTCTTACTCGGTTTATCAGAGGCTCCGTACCTGAGCAGCATAGATTTTGGCATTTGGACACTATCAATGCCCTTGACGTTCAGCATGATTCTGTAGCAACATGTTGCGAAAGAATTGACCTTACTCTCCAAATTGTTTGTCAGCACCCAGGTTTCGCAGCCATACAAAATACTGTCACGCATGTTTGTGTTGAAGAGGCGTAACTTTCATTTCGATTGGTATACTTTGATTTTCTCCATACGCGCTCCAACTTCCAAAATGCTGCCCAGGCAGTGGAAGGCATCTGCCAAAAGTAATTTTCTTGACTTTGAAACCAAGCAAATCCAAGTTCACCCCGGGTAATCGGTAACAAGCGAAATGCTGACTTTATGTCCCATTTTGAAAAGGCCAATGCCCAGCTTCCTTTTAACAATTGTCCCTATGCACACTGCACTATCAAACTAGATATTTGACCGAACAATTGCTTTCTGGGGATAACATCGTTAATGGACTGACCTGGCGGAAACGATGGTTCGTAATGAACTTTGCAACGTGGACAAAGGACGAGGAGAAAATGGATCTACAATCCTCCCTAAGCAAACTTCCTTATTAAACTTTTCCCATGTCGCTGCGACATTTCGCAAACCAATGGCAAACACTCGGACTCCCGTGGAAACGGAGACCCTGATATCCTAGTTTGAATCCACTAGCATTTCCTCTATTTTAGGATACATTTCTAACCACTGCTGAAAATACAGGCACATTAATTGGATAGGAGCTCGGGAGAAAATATGACCTTCCTGGCAATGAACTACCTTTCCTTGCTTGACTGACCGTTTGGATGACGGAGTTAACGGAGTTTGACACCGATGATGAAGTTTTTCCCGGGGACCGACAAGCTGAGGCTCCAGGCCGTACCTTGGGCACACTTGGAGCACATGTAAGGGAAATTCTATATACATGGTGACAAGGGACACAAACTCGAAACAAATCCCTGTGATACGTGGGCTAAACTTGCTGGGTTTGCGCATATGATCTCGTCCACGGAAAGGACTGAACAATACACCGGCATGGCCAGTTTATCAAGAAAAAGATTGCCGGCGTCATATGAAGCCATGAACGTGATGCCCAAAGCCTTATTGTGAATTCCTTGTCACTACTCTTTTATTAACCCGGACCTGACACCAATCAATCAGCATATTGATCCATTCCCGTTCTGGATATCTCTCTAAAAAACACAAAAAAAAGCGTTGTCCATTTTGACGAGTATGCGGCTAGATTATAACAAAGCGGACCTTCACTTGAACAAAAGACACTGGCAATCCGGAAGGCGCGGCTCTGTCAAAACCATAACACTCCAACTCAATAATACTAACCCTCCAATTATTTTGCTTCACAGTAATTGATAGACTTGCTAAGGGCGCATCAGGCTGCCCGAAAACCAGGCGTGTTATGGGCCTTATACTCAACATATCACTTCATACCGAAAATTTGCCGATTTAGGCGCTAGTAAAGACGGAATATCTGCAAAACTTAACCTATAAAAGTCTCACATTAAACCTTTGAATCCCCTGCACGGCATCAGCTCCTGTATGCAAGACATTCCACACCCCTTCTTGGAAATTATCACCAAAGCCTAAAGAATCTTACTTGCTCTTCTAATACAGGTTACTTGCATACACTCGCGAATTGTCAAAAATTCATTAATCTGGCGCTTTCGCTATGTACATTGCTGTGTTCACTGAGAGGATGAGGACGCCTATAGAATACCTTCAATCGTGTGTCTGCAATAGATCATGCGAACCTAAGGAGCAAAATTTCAGAGGATAATGTATGGTCATTCCTCTACCTTGAACCTAAAGCCAGTTTGTAGATATAGCCCATCTTTAAGCCAAGGCTGTGACCTTGATAGGAAAAGCAGGGGGTCCACCTCTTCATACTCAGAACTGGCATTGGCCGTACAAAGCACTTTCTTCCACAAAGTTGCCGGTGTGGAACTTTCCACCAACGCGATTGTGGAGATCCACAAACATTAACCATATATCCACATATATTGCCCGTGAGGTCTACATTCCCCCAAGAGGAATCCCGGCCGGAACCACCTACGAATGAAGCCGGATCTTCCACTGTGATTTTAGACTTACACAAACGAACAGATGAAAGGACTCAGCGTTTCCTATGCAGCAAAATGAAGCGCCCTGATTGGCGAATTTGGTCGGTCCAACCTACAGACAGATCACTAATCAAAACTTTTGTTCGTTAACTTTATCTCAGATTCTGGAAACTGGCTCATGTAAATTCTCAGCCCGTTGGCTGAGGAATGTCCTGAGGGCATACATAGGCGACAGAATTACAACAGCTGAAATTTACTCGTATAGAGGACAGATACCGAAATTGCGTGATAGACCTTGAAAGGTATTTCAGAGGAAATTCCAGTACAAAAGACATCATCTACATGACTGTCTTTTAACCGGGTTAACTTTTTCTGTAAATTTTCCATGAAATCACTATTTTTCTAACAAAATATACAAATTACTATGTCTGTATCAAAATCTGAGACGCGTCGTTTAAAATGTTGTCGTTGACCGCGAAGTGCACAGGCTCATGTACCTAGTAACAGCGCCCCTAGTAACTAAATCGTAGAGCTATTGGCGATTTCAGCAGAGGTCAATTGTCACTTTTGTTGTCTGCTCACGCTACAGGGCGCCACACACTCATGCGATCTGCGCATGGCGAAAACGCGTCTCAGAGTGATCCAGACATAATACGTGAGTCTGTGAAAATGAGAGCTATTTTAAAAGTTAATTTTAATTATTGCCCTCATTTTGCGTAAACATGGTGTTACAGCCCCCAAAATAGCAAATGATTTATTTCACTTGAGCAGAGATTAAGTCATAAATTAACACATAAAATATTTAAATTAATCTATCTATAATATAAAATATCCTGTTTGTTGTCATAACTGGTGTGTATGTAGCAAATTAGAATCAAGAGAACCGCGGAGAATGTTCTGGATTTACTTGAGACCTAGGGATCAGACTACTAGCTCAAGGTGATATGTGTCCTGGCATAGGTGGCGCCACTGCTTTATAATTACACAGTCAGTGATTAGCTGCTATGAGATCCCCAAATCTATACAGTACAAGTGGAATGGTAGAGGCATTTCCAGACTCATGACATAATGGACTTATTTAGCACATTAATTCATATAGAGATACCGATCCTTCTCGTATTGTTTGAGAGGATTATCTAAAGCTCTTGTGAGAGAAGATGAGGGGGGGAAGTATCACAAAACATTACTCCCAAGAGAGATTTTCTTAACAATCTTGCTCCAAGTTATAGCATGAGTATGTGACACCTAGTTTGCTTTAAGTTTGACAGGCGACAGTAATCGCAGTCAAATATCGTCCTTCTGTAGTGGCAATTGTCATATAGTCTCAGCTCGCCCAGCATTCTTCCGATTGTTGTACCCTGTCGGTTTCCGATTTCTT
>JAMKCH010039898.1:0-15694 GCA_023653785.1 Ophioderma brevispina
AATCAATGAGAATCATTCACCTTCTGCAGGGAAAGAGTACCGTTCTAGTAATACAGAGGTCACCAGTTCGAATCCGGCCAAGTGCACATTGGGTTTTTTCAACACTTGTGTGCGCTGGCTATCTCCAGGGAAAGATTAATAATTTTTCAATGAGAATCAATTGCCGACTGATTTTGACGGGTAATTGATTCTCGGACGGGTTAGGGTTTAAAAGTGGCATAAAGTCGTTGGCGGCCGAGAATCAATGAGAATCATTCACCTTCTGCAGGGAAAGGGTCCGAGATGCAATGAGAATCATTCACCTTCTGCAGGGAAAGGGTCCGAGATGCAATGAGAATCGTTCACCTCCTGCGGGGAAACGGTCCGAGTGCAATGAGAGTCATTTTTGCGAAAGCAAATGGTTGTTAAAGTCCGAGAAGCAATGGGAATCAATTGCCGACGGATTTTGATGGGTAATTGCATCTCATTGATTCTCGTGCGGGTTAGGGTTAAAATAGTGTGTCTGATTCAAATGAAATTTTTGTGCTACAATCGTGGTCATAATCCCTGTGTTTTGTGTCAAAATTGTGTGTGTGGTGTGCTGCGGCATTAATCATTTCCATTGAGCAAGATCCATCCCAGAATACAATGTAATGTCCCTTTCCTGTAATGTACTAATCACATACCAGTACTTAGGATAAAAAGTGTTCAAGAAGTTAAAGAACCATAAGATATTTCATGATCATGCTAAAAATTCCCTAAGTACTAGCACCTTGTGGGCTAAAATGAGTGTGTAAAAGTCGGGGTTTTTATGGGTTACCAATAGGATTTTAGTAAGATCACATGATCTTGTTGAGATGAAATTTCCCAAAACTGATGCATTGTAAAAGTCAGGGTTTTTGTGTGTTAACAATAGGATTTCTGTGGGGTCACATGACCTTGTTGAGGTGAAGTTTCCCAAAACTGGTGCATTGTGGGATTGATTCAATACACGTGAGTACGATCTAAGGGATTCTGAATTTGGTGATGGCCTTTCCTATGATTTAAAGACAATTATATGTTGTAATCGGGTGGAGGGTCTTTCACTGGAATTTCATTAGCTACTGCTTGATTTAAAGGTCCATGGCCCGATCGCTAATAGCTTCATCCCCAGGGACCCCAGATTTTACCGGAAGTGGTCAAAATTTTGATATCTGAAGAAAGCTACTATTTTTCTCATTTACCCTGTGTAATCTTATGGTTAAAGGATGCTTGATTTGGAAGTTATGAACAAAAGTGTGCTCCAATTTGGTCGACCAATATTATTTTTTCACAGTAGTCTATGGGCTTACAAAATCACGTTTTTAACTCTCACATCAAACGCATTGAAATATCGGCGCAAAACTTTACAGATAGGGTTTTGGGGTTAAGGCCATTCTATTAATACAAAAACTTTATATACTTAAAAATCGGGCCATCCCCCTTTAAGATGTATAAGACCTAGTAATTAAACTTAGCATTCGCTCCCTCCATGGTTCATTTTGACATGTAAAAAATGAATCCGGCAACCATGAAACTGCCTTGTCCTTCTGAGGGGACTTTAAGCCATTAGTGTGTTCATGGCGGGTCACAGCTGTTCATGTGAATCACAATCAGTGTTGGTAAGAGTTACACTAGGCTCATCCACCAAGGATACAGTTCAGTGGGTTGTACTTGTACATACATTGACATGAACTGACCTTGTGTCATCTGGGTATCATATATCATACCCAAAAACCAGGGGTTGTATTTTCTAAATACATTGGTAAATAAAATCTACTGAACTGTGCCAAGGGAATTGAGATTTTACTAGCGCATAGTGATTAGTATGAGTATACTTGACTGTCCTAAGTCATCCTGGTATCTTTGACATTATTGGAAGGTATTGTCAGAATAATGTGTTTTCCTTAGGGTTTTAAACATTTTACGATGATAAAAAGAGTAAGTAAACATTTCTACTAATCTTAACCATTTCTTCATTTATCTTACAGGTGCAACTACCACTCAAGGCATTTCCTACTACATGTAAGGTGACAGGACCCCCTAATACAGCAGACCCCTACCCTATGCTATTTGGCATGTTTAAATCAAGGTGAGTTCAGCTACCACTCAAGGCATTTACTACGAAATGTAAGGTGACAGGACCCCCTAATACAGCAGACCCCCCTACCCTATGCTATTTGGCTTGTTTAACAAGTACTTGGCCTAAGTAATAGAGATCTCGATCAAAACAAAATGTGACGTTGTTAATAATATGGGCTGCCCTTTACGTCCAACGGTCAATTGGAAAATACGTACATAAATCCTGGCATCCACCTTGGTCAAGGTTCATTTTACACCCAATAGAAATTGCCGTGTCATTGGTCTTGAAGCCATAATGTCGCAGTGTTTCTTTTTTTAAAATAAATTTTAGGAATTTCTGATCTCCAACCCAACCCCCCCAAATGACCTTGTGATATGCTAAGTTCCTTGAAAATCAGTGACAAAGATGGGCATTGTAGCAAGTCCAAACAAGTGAAAGTGCCTTTTTTGCGAAAAATAGCTAGTAATTGAATAGAAACACTGGCGCACGCATGGGCAAAGTACAAGTGCACTGCAACTGAAAAGCGGCACTGGGTATACGCACACGTTGTCACTTCAGACAAGACAAAGTATACTACTGAAAGAAATGTTATTGCTGGGCATGAGGATTCAGAAGCTCACAGAAAATATAATAGTTTGAGAGATAAAGGAGTTGTAGAATCAGGACCATAAGTAGTAAAAGTAGCCGGGGGGTAAGACATGCCAACCTAACAGCAACAGCGAATTCAAAACGGCATCAACATCCGGCGTAACCCAATTGCTAGTCTTTTTCTAAGACTTAATGGTAGTAGGGCTCTTATGCATATCGAAGAGTTACACACAGACTTGACTAAAGGCTAGGCCTGGTCACGAATATTTAAATCTAAATGACCGTCATTGGAAATTACATTATGTTGCAGCGAGGTTAATCCACTAACCATGACGGATTTTGAAGTCGATAATTTATTCCAAAATTATCATGATATTACTAAGATGTATTGAACTATGGTTTAAGAGGAGATTTTTCAATGTAACTGAGACAGAGACTGCCATAGTAAATGCACATAGCAGTTCCCTAAATTACTGTTTGGAAATCCCCAATGCCCAAATCAAGCAAGTCGTGTCCCCCTCCCCTAACACTTGTGACACACACAGCTAAAAACCCAGAGCTTCTGACTATGATATACTGTGCTTGCTCTCCCACCATATCTACACAAAATTATTATGTCTGGCAGAATTGATTCATTTTCACTCCACACTGTTTGCTGAAGAACCTTGTGGTGATTGGCCAATCAACTATCTGGATTTTACTTATTGTTGAATAACAATCATCAAACATTTTTTTCCAGGAAACTGCTGGAGAGTATTCTAGTAATAGTCTCTTGCCCAGCCACATCAGGACATGATGGTGTGTGTAATGCTGTTAGAGAGCTGCTATTGGCCATCATGAACTCACTCAATGGTAAGAGAGAGACTAGCACAGATTGAGTTTAAAAAATAGAAAGAAAGAAGGTTAATTCTGGTAGGCCGCATATTTTTTAAAAGGATATGTACTGGATTTTCCTTCTTTTAGATGCAGAAGTAAGAAATACCCAATAGCTATTTTTTTTTAAATAAGTTAAGTGAAAGTGGTTTAAAATAAATCTTTGATGCTGCACAAATCAACATTTAGTTGTAAGCAATGCACTTCTAATTTCAGGCATATTTAGATGATAAATCATATTGAAGTTTTATTTTTTTTTTAATTTCAAAATGTATTTGGTTTTAGGGTCACCTTCCAGAAACAAACTTTGTTACATTCATTACTTCAATTTTTTATTGCCCTTATTTATTAAATTATATAATGCCTCACTTAAAATGCCACAGACAGAGTGGCCCTGTGTTATTACACAATTTTTCATCTGCATGCAATATAGATAAGTAGATGTAGTAGACAGTGTTGTAGTCGAGTCCCAGGTGTCCGAGTCCCACGAGTCCGAGTCCCAAGTGCTCGAGTCCGAGTCCTCAATGTCCGAGTCCGAGTCCTTGATAGTCCTTGAAACTGCCTGGTATTAAGTTTTAACTTGGGATCAAAGTTGAGACTTACCCTCTTGAACATGGTGGGAATATGTGTTAATAACAAAGCACCTTTAGAGAGGTAAATGTTACATTTACATAACAAAATATACAAGCAATGACAAAAGTACTGAGTCCTTCATCACATTTTGTTTTATTTCAGGGTTGTGACACAAGTTATACATACAGCCTGTCTCAAAAAAAATGGTACAATCAAAAACAGATTTTTTTTCAATATTATATCTCAACATAAGTAAGTTGTTTTGTACATCACATTAAAGAGAAAAGACCAGGCTTTCCAGGATTTTTTGTTTCATCTCATTTACTTGTTTGCTTGTAATAAATTCAAAGCTCCATTTCATTGACGTGCAATAAAAATTTGTATTGTTAATTATTTATGAAAAGAAGAGATTTGTCATTGAACTTATTATGTTGACTATTAAAACTTGTGTCGATAAAACTAGACTTCCTTTGTTTACTTTAATCTGTGTTTTGTTTCTTTTGTCAAGTTCCAATCTTTTGTGAGCTTCAAGACAGCATGGAATAACAGCCCGAAACAACT
The DNA here is from genome assembly GCA_023653785.1 of Ophioderma brevispina. Classification (NCBI taxonomy): domain Eukaryota; kingdom Metazoa; phylum Echinodermata; class Ophiuroidea; order Amphilepidida; family Ophiodermatidae; genus Ophioderma; species Ophioderma brevispina. The sequence continues at coordinate 4,676 of JAMKCH010039898.1, forward strand.
CTGCCCATGCATAAAAGTGGCACAAAATTGATTTTGGTGTATCACAGCAAATTGATTATATCTCTGGATTGACAAAAGCAAATAAGATGAAACAAACACCATTGGAAAGCTTGGTCTTTGTTCTTTAATATTATGCCAAGTAAGAATGATTTATTTTGAAATTTCATATTTAACCAAATTTCTTTTCTGAGTGATTGTACCACTTTTTTTAGTCATCTATTAGTAAAGAAGCACTCCCAAACCTGATTACACGGGACAGAGCTGACATTGTGCTAAGTTAGGCACCGGAGTTTTGCGCGATTTAAAACGGCAAAATGCGCGGCCCGTATTTTGAAATGCGCGAAAATGCGCGATTTTTTAAGTCAAAAAGCGCGAAAATGCGTGTCCTAATGTTTGCCCTGCTAGTCAACCAGGAACACGAAAAAGTCTTTGCAAAAACAATGCTCAAACTTCCAAAGTTGACATCCTATTTCTTACTTTTTTCTCGGCTGAAAAATGTCAAGAAGCACATCATTATCACCTGTTATTTTTCCCTTCTTATTTCGAAAAAAATATTTGAATCAGATGTAGATGTCACTGCCGCGGCCTGAGGCCTTTGCACACATCCACGAGTATATTTACTTTCGCACGTGGGAATCCCAGTGGGGAATCCCCGGCCCCGGGTGACGTGACGGGTTTTCCACTCTTGCCCCTGAATTTCCCCTGAATTAAAGTGTGGGAAGTTGTTGTGTCATCTCTTCCGCATGCTACCGCTGCCGAAGTCCAAATTTGTTTAATTCTGAAAAGATTATCCCATGGATAAACCAATTATGAACAAAGACCCGATACCGCGCGTTGATAGCTTTGATAGCATGCATCAATATTATTGTTTAATGCACCGAAGCGCAACCATATCATGACGCTTCACAATGGAAAATAGGTCGGGTCATCCGTATTCAACGAATCAAGGTTAGACATGTTAGAGGTAGGGTTCTACGCTAGGATTTATAAATACATTTGGACTATATTTTGCACTTATTGGAAGCTTGGTGAGTCATCAATTTTCGCTGACGTTTGCATAATAATGATTTAATAATCAGTTTGTGTTTGTTTTTTGGTAAATTAACATTAAAAAAGGTGTTTTTTTACAAAATCGTGAAAATTCGCGATGGACCAACAAAATCGTGATTGACCCCAAAATTCACGATTTTTTGCGCGTTTTGCGCGATCGCGCAAAACTCCGGTGCCTATGCTAAGTAGATCTTTCAATAACGATGACAATTTTGAGTGATAACAAGTTACAGAATTCAAAATATGGAAATAGAATCGACAAATGGCTGCTTCGGCGATGCTATGGACGCTATCAATATTGCAGGGATGACCGAATTGAATCTGGTTCACTGGTTGCCGAAAATATCACCCAAACGGCATTGCAACCTGGAAGTCCGCACGCCGCACAACACAATACACGCATAGGTCTAAAATTTGATAATGTTCTTGGGCGTAAAATGAAAGATTCGATTTCTTGGATCAATACTAAAACTAGAATTAACCGAACGGTACAAAATAAATTGAATAGAGTCGAAAAGTGTGGTTGGAAAGCAAGAACTTTCGATAGATACTTTATGTGGCAGGAACCTAAAACAACGGGAATGATTGTCAATATTGATCGGCGGTAGTCGGTACTTGTCAAATTTTACAATCGATTACTTTTCTTGTTTTGATGTTCTGAGGTCAACGTTGCGTAAGTATTGGAAGTTTAATCGCAGCAAATGAAAGTTTGATAGCGAAAAAAAGGTAATTTTTAAAGGGCTCGGGCCGAGTCCCGCCCAGGACTTGAGTCCTGAGTGTCCGAGTCCCGGGTGCCAGAGTCCGAGTCTTTCAAAATCGGGACTCGAGTCCCGAGTAGTCTTACAACACTGGTAGTATATAATGGAATAATCACTTTAATGAAACTAAGTTTTGTTGTCCTCATTGTTTTCCTCGGCAGGTCTGCTTTTTTTGACCTTCAACCCTGACACCACCAAAGCTCTATTTCAAGCCCTCACTCCAAACTATGACGAGGACTCACCAGAAGAGGGCGCCCTCCAACAAGTGGGCTTGCAGATGATACATAGTCTGGCAACTCTGCAGCTGATTGACCAATTGAAACAAATTACTGACAAGGATTCTATTGAAGCTGATAGGGACCGTGATGAGATCATTGATACGTTGATCTCGCTGTATATATTGTGTTTCACACCTACTGGTAGGACTTCTTTAGCTAATGTATTTGCTCTTGGAGATAATCTGGAAAGTCTTCTACATTATGCTGAGCTCAAGGGTGAGTAAATGTGAAGTATGAATAACATAAATCTTGTTTTATTAACCCTAACATGCCCAAAACTCGACAAAACTCACTGCGCAGAGGCTAGAAAATGCACTAAGTCCAAAAAGATGTGATGACATCATCATGGGCGACACCCTCGTAGCTTGCCATCCCTGGTCGTGGGACTGGGTTGCCGGGGGTCCCTGGTTTGAATCCCACCCAAGATGTCCAATCTTTATTTTCTTTACCTTCTATCACTTTATACCTTCCCTTCCTCCTGGGAAGTAGACTAGAAATGAGAATAGTGTTAGGGTTATGCTCTCCCATTTTGCTAAACACCAAAAATAGTATGTTTGAATGTGCCAATCACATGCCATGAAACATGCACAAGTTGATGTTTTAACAACAAAAACTTGAAGAACTGATGGTTAACATTTGACAGATAACCCTAATCCTGACGGGAGGAACTGAAGGAGTGAGGGAAGAGGGGAACAAGAAAAGTCGCAAATTCGGGTGGGATTCGAACCCGGTGCCTGAAGGGCCCCAGCCCCATGACCCGGGATAGCACGCTACGGCGGTGTCGCTGGCCCGGCCAGCAATTTCATGCCCATCAGGGATATAGCTACGCCGGTCGGCGGTGGTCGGCCATGACCGGGACTTGCTCCCACCGACCGGTACAGAAGGTCATTTGGGAGGTTGCCGACCGGCACTTTACTTCAGTGAAATGAAAAATTACTACATGAATTGGCAAATACACTCAACGTTTGTCCATAAGTACTATTAAGTGTAATAAATTTTAAGATTTACAACCAGCACTCAGAGTAGCCTAGCTATAACCCTGGTGCCCATATGAGTCTTGGTTTGATGATGTCATCACTACTTTCTGGACTTCTGCATTTCTGCATTTCTGCATTTTTCCCAATTAACACAGTGAGTTTTGGTGAGCTTTAGCTGTGCTAGGGTTGATGAAAACATTTCATTCTAGGGGTAGAATTTTGTTGCTGTGTGCGAGAATCAGTGTTGATTCCCCAAAACAAATTTTGCGGGAATCAACTAATTCACTACTGTATTAAGTTCTAAAGTTACGAGAATCAACATTGTTTCACGCAAATCAGTTTACGAGAATCTTTGAGTCTCGCCGAAATTCTAGCCCTGCATTCTTTGTAAACAAAAGTGTGTGTTGAAAAATCTGAACAGTCCATGCTTCAACTAATTTGATTCAGGGAAAAAATTGTCAGAAAAAAGGATAAAACCTCATTCCACATTGGATTTCTAATCTTTGTGAGGCATACTTTTTTGATTATCCTTTTTTGTATCCTTCCATGCCTGGAGTGTTTGTATCCATCCATGCCTGTAGTGTTTGTATCCATCCATGCCTTTAGTGTATCTATTGTACAGAATAGCAATAGATTATGAAGTAATCCTTAACAATGAAAATACAATCGCCCTATAAATAAGGAATTACTAACGCCCTCTGATAACTAGTGATTGGTCATGTATAGAAAAATGTAGAAGTATTCCGATGACCGTTCCTCGCACGTTCAAAGTTGTGAATGTGTGATTTTATGTCATCGAAGAGAAAATCTGTGAACTTCTTCACTCAGGACTGCTTACCACCTCACAGTTCTGATTTTGCAAGTTCATACATCTGTTATTAATAAAAAGATGACCCCGATAAGCATTGTTATGGGCCATCACAAGCAACTGTTGGGCGCAAATTCACTTTTGCTTAATTTGCATCTCTGGCAAGCGCTTATGAATATATGCGAGTGTATAAGGCTACTTGTGTACTTTGTATTTTGCTCCAAACTCCAAGCGTTTTCCGGTGTTCATTTGAAAAGGTCTAGTATTAAGTTCTCCTTCCGTTAGGTTGAACCAAAAACAAAATATCAAGTTTGAAGGTGCCAGTCACTTGCTATGCAGATTTGTTTTGCAGCCTGCATTTGAACAATTCTAAAAACAAATATTTTTATATTTCACAATTACAAACTTTATGACAATAGCAAAAGTTTTAAACATTTAAAATAACAAAAGCTGTCTACAGATTTAAAAATGCTACATTAATGTACAAGCTGAAACACCCACACCCACCCCCAGACACATACACCACCATATAAAAGTTTATGCATATTTTAAAGCAGAAACACACACTGCATTTTTTTTTTTTTTTTTTTTGTATAGAAAAATGTAGAAGTATTCCGATGACCGTTCCTCGCACGTTCAAAGTTGTGAATGTGTGATTTTATGTCATCGAAGAGAAAATCTGTGAACTTCTTCACTCAGGACTGCTTACCACTTCACAGTTCTGATTTTGCAAGTTCATACATCTGTTATTGTCCCCGCCGAACGAGTTCGGAACGGGGACTATGAAATGAGCAGCATCCGTCCGTCTGTCCATTCGTCCGTGATAAAAATGTTAACCCATGTTGTGTGCGATTTATCTGGAGTTCCGTAAGGGCTATGATGATGTAACTTGGTGGAAAGAAGGAGTGAGGGAAGAGGGGAACAAGAAAAGTCGCAAATTCGGGTGGGATTCGAACCCGGTGCCTGAAGGGCCCCAGCCCCATGACCCGGGATAGCACGCTACGGCGGTGTCGCTGGCCCGGCCAGCAATTTCATGCCCATCAGGGATATAGCTACGCCGGTCGGCGGTGGTCGGCCATGACCGGGACTTGCTCCCACCGACCGGTACAGAAGGTCATTTGGGAGGTTGCCGACCGGCACTTTACTTCAGTGAAATGAAAAAAATACTAACATGTGGCAAATACACTCAATTCGTTTGTCCATAAGTACTATTAAGTGTAATAAATTTTAAGATTTACAACCAGCACTCAGAGTAGCCTAGCTATAACCCTGGTGCCCATATGAGTCTTGGTTTGATGATGTCATCACTACTTTCTGGACTTCTGCATTTCTGCATTTCTGCATTTTTCCCAATTAACACAGTGAGTTTTGGTGAGCTTTAGCTGTGCTAGGGTTGATGAAAACATTTCATTCTAGGGGTAGAATTTTGTTGCTGTGTGCGAGAATCAGTGTTGATTCCCCAAAACAAATTTTGCGGGAATCAACTAATTCACTACTGTATTAAGTTCTAAAGTTACGAGAATCAACATTGTTTCACGCAAATCAGTTTACGAGAATCTTTGAGTCTCGCCGAAATTCTAGCCCTGCATTCTTTGTAAACAAAAGTGTGTGTTGAAAAATCTGAACAGTCCATGCTTCAACTAAATTTGATTCAGGGAAAAAATTGTCAGAAAAAGGATAAACCTCATTCCACATTGGATTTCTAATCTTTGTGAGGCATACTTTTTTTGATTATCCTTTTTTGTATCCTTCCATGCCTGGAGTGTTTGTATCCATCCATGCCTTTAGTGTATCTATTGTACAGAATAGCAATAGATTATGAAGTAATCCTTAACAATGAAAATACAATCGCCCTATAAATAAGGAATTACTAACGCCCTCTGATAACTAGTGATTGGTCATGTATAGAAAAATGTAGAAGTATTCCGATGACCGTTCCTCGCACGTTCAAAGTTGTGAATGTGTGATTTTATGTCATCGAAGAGAAAATCTGTGAACTTCTTCACTCAGGACTGCTTACCACCTCACAGTTCTGATTTTGCAAGTTCATACATCTGTTATTAATAAAAAGATGACCCCGATAAGCATTGTTATGGGCCATCACAAGCAACTGTTGGGCGCAAATTCACTTTTGCTTAATTTGCATCTCTGGCAAGCGCTTATGAATATATGCGAGTGTATAAGGCTACTTGTGTACTTTGTATTTTGCTCCAAACTCCAAGCGTTTTCCGGTGTTCATTTGAAAAGGTCTAGTATTAAGTTCTCCTTCCGTTAGGTTGAACCAAAAACAAAATATCAAGTTTGAAGGTGCCAGTCACTTGCTATGCAGATTTGTTTTGCAGCCTGCATTTGAACAATTCTAAAAACAAATATTTTTATATTTCACAATTACAAACTTTATGACAATAGCAAAAGTTTTAAACATTTAAAATAACAAAAGCTGTCTACAGATTTAAAAATGCTACATTAATGTACAAGCTGAAACACCCACACCCACCCCCAGACACATACACCACCATATAAAAGTTTATGCATATTTTAAAAGCAGAAACACACACTGCATTTTTTTTTTTTTTTTTTTTGTATAGAAAAATGTAGAAGTATTCCGATGACCGTTCCTCGCACGTTCAAAGTTGTGAATGTGTGATTTTATGTCATCGAAGAGAAAATCTGTGAACTTCTTCACTCAGGACTGCTTACCACTTCACAGTTCTGATTTTGCAAGTTCATACATCTGTTATTGTCCCCGCCGAACGAGTTCGGAACGGGGACTATGAAATGAGCAGCATCCGTCCGTCTGTCCATTCGTCCGTGATAAAAATGTTAACCCATGTTGTGTGCGATTTATCTGGAGTTCCGTAAGGGCTATGATGATGTAACTTGGTGGAAAGAAGCGGGTTGATGAGTTATACATTGTAGTTGCATTTATCGCATGTTAATGATCGCGCAATTTGGCGGGGACATATTTTACGCATTGCGTAAATACAAGTTCGCCTTGTTAATAATAAGGTGGCCCCAATAAGCATTCTAATGGGCCATCACAAGCAACTGTTGGGCGCAAATTCACTTTTGCTTAATTTGCATCTCTGGCAAGCGCTTATGAATGTACATGAGTGTATGAGGTCACTTGCATACTTTTTATTTTGCTCCAAACTCCAAATGTTCTGATGTTCATTTGAAAAGGTTTATTGAGTTATCCTTCCGTTTGGTTGAATCAAAGACAAAATATCAAGTTTGAAGGTGCCAGTCACTTGCTATGCGATTTGTTTTGCAGCCTGCTTGAACAATTCTAAAAACAAATATTTTTATATTCAACAATCTACAACTTTATGACAATAAGCAACAGTTTTAAACTTTAAAATAACAAAAGCTGTCTACAGATTTAAAAAAAATGCTACTTTATGTGACAATTGAAACCCCCACAACCCCCTCACAACCATACACCACCATAACAAGTTTATGCATATTGTTAAAAAAGCAAAACACACACTGCACCCCTTCAACATGGTGGTTGAATTTCATTCTCGAAATTATTGCACCAAAATGGACAATATTATTTCCAGAAAAGTGAAATACTCCCCCACCTAAACATAACATATTTAAAAGAAGTATTTTTTTTAAATCCAGGAAAGTTCATTAGATTGTGAAGTTCACAACGTGAACAAGTTGATGTTTTCCTTCAATTTTTTTGGTGAAAATTTTTACAACAAAATCTGCATAAACTTTGTCTTCAAACTCACGTTGGATTTTGAAGAATTGAAGAGACCAATTTACAATTAGTGAAACAATTCTTTTGTAAACAAAAGTAGTTTTTTCAGGAGTCTATATGCGCTAAATTTGGTTCAGTAAAATTGTCATAAAACAGGATAAACCTCATTCCACCACATTGGCATGTCTAATCTTTGTGAGGCATACTTTTTAGATCCCTGTCATGGCCTTGTATTGTACTCGATTTGTACAAATAGTGAGATTATATGAGTATGTGTAACGTAAAATAGAATGACCCAACAAACAAGGAATCGCTAACGCAATGTGACAACTAGTGATTGATCATGGAAAAGCGAAAGGTATACGTATTCCGATGACCGTTCCTCGCACCTTCAAAGTTGTGAATGTGTGATTTTATGTCATCGAAGAGAGAAAAGTCTGTGAACTTCTTCAACTCAGGACTGCTGCCACTTCAAACAGTTCTGATTTTGCAAGTTCATACATCTGCCATAAATAGTAATCATGGTGACATTTATTTTTTAGCATTGGTATCCACACAATAGCACATTTTGGAACTTTTGGTAGAAATCTAAAGTAATATTTAATTCTACCTTCATGGTCGTATTAGATTTTGTTAAAAAAAAAGGCAAATTTTAAAAAATTAACAGAATGTGAAGTCACATGATTGAAGTATTTGGTATAGCTTTTTACTGAGTTATCGCTATCATATTTCAATGCATTTTTTGCACTTTGTGATTTTTCCTGTGATTCAACTCTCCCTGCCATATTGTTGCCAACATTTGTCTTTCGTCCGCACTTGTCTCGTAGGTCTCGTCTTCACACTCTTGACGTCCTTCCTATTTTGTTTGTTAGCTTTTGAATTATGGTTGTTGCTTACGTATTTTTTATTGCTTTTTTGATTAGCATACATTAACTTTAATCTGTGTGACCTAATACTCTCGAGCTCTGCTCTGTTTTTTTGGTCTGCCCCTATCTTATGTGGCTTTCTCTGTATTTATATACACTGATTTGAAATGGAAAAATCAACTGAAACTGAAACCTCAAAACTGATTTTGAGATTTTTTATACCACTATATAAACCTGGGATACGTATTGCAAATTACTAACCAATGAAGGCATAATAGCTATCAGGGTTTCCATTGCCATAATTTTGACGATTGCTGTACTGTTTTTTTTTTAAACAAGATCCTAAAGTAACAAAGATGACAACTTAAGGGAAATAAGCTTAGTTACCTTAAGCAATGTTTTGTTTTTTACAGAAAATGGGCAAAATTCATGGAATTGCGAGTTTAGACTCTCAGATGTTGAGTGAAAAATAGGATTTTTCCAGTTAAATCTCCATTTTTTTGCACATATAATTCAAACTTATCCTATCAGTGATTTTAGTCTCAATTCAGCATACACAACTCCAAGTGCTTTTGGTGTTTCTCTAGAATAAATACATTGATGTTGCTATGTTTTTAGTTGTAAGTAAATTGGGAAATATTTCCCTTAGAATCACATAATTAACAATTTTAATTTTTGAAAACAGAAAAGACCACAGAATCCCAATTTGAAACAGGAAACTTTGGTCTTTATATTTACCCCTTCATCAATGCCAAAATGCATCGATTTCAATTTGAGTGGGGCAGGTTTACAAGAGATTTTCAAATTGGACTTTAAAATATTATTTAGTAAAAGGCAAAGATTGTGATCTTGCTTAACAAGGTGATGAAGAAAGAAACCAGAAAACCATCCCCAAGATTAAGAAGTCAACATCCTATGGGCGAGCCTCCCAAGCTTCGCTTATGTTGCTACAGACAGTGACAGCCGTTAACGATGCTGAAGAAGAAATACCTACCTAAGATTATCTGCACGTGCTAAAGAAGATAGTGGTAAGTGGGCCAAGGACCAAGGCCAGATAATAAACAATGTTTGTTTGCCGTAAAGAAGATAAATAGTGGTCGGTTGGTCAGTCAGTTTTTTTTTTTTAAAGATAAACTTCACAATGTTTTACTCTAAATGAATATAACATGCTGCTAATATTTAATGCTTTTTCAATGAATACCAAAGATCTTTATTTACTTGTTGTAGTTGTTTTCTTGTTTTGATTGTTTTGTGTCTCATGTTGGGAAAAAAAAAGGAAATGAAAAATTATGGTCGGTGGGGCAAGGCGCCAGGGTGGTTAATTCAACTCTCTGTTTTGTTTCGTAGTTCTATCTAGTGGGGGAGCACCCATCAAGTCAGCCAAGCTGGAGATGAGTAGCATTAGGCAAGCTAGTCGACTACAATGGAAGCGAAGAATGAGACCTACTCAATAACCTTCACCTGGCTTAGGCTCCGGGCATGGTGACAGGCCTCAGGGTACTTAGACATCTGGTGTGTGTGCCACCTAAAATCACATGCAGAGTGGACGTTAAGTAGGAGATACAAGGCTTGTGTTTGATAAATACATATATGTTGATTATGTTCATGCATTTATGATAATTATTATCGCACATCCCAATGGTTCACCCAAACAAGCATAATTCATTTGAATTCATTGTTTATTTATGTTATTTATAACATTTGGCATTTGCCAGGCAGAACCCAATATTGCCTATTATGCATAAATTCAAGGGACGCCTCCAGACCAGCAGGGAAAAATTTATGGGAAAAGTCCGATTTGTGCAGAGGAGGAAAAAATAATCATGAGGTCCAATTTGTTTTTTCCATTGGAAACAGTCAACAATTTGGGCAATAATTGATAATAGTGTTACTATTTTATGAATATAGGCAGTCAATATTTGTTTGTATCTGGTATCAATGTTTCTTTTTATGTAATTGACAGTTTAAAAACAATCACATGGACTCAAAGCAGTACGGTAATCTGATCTTAAAGCTAAAAGAATAAGGTTTTGACGACTTTATTTTCATCTTTCTCAGTCATCAGAAGGAAATGCATTACAATTTGGCCATAGTACAACTCTTCTCAATCAGCTTGCCAAGGATACCTTCTACTACACTAAAGGTAATGTAAAAAAAAACATGTTGTTGGAATGCTCAAATATGGTTTGGACTTGCCGAAACGCGTCGTCACACCACACTAAAGGTAACAAAAAAACTACAAATTGGTTTTTTTTGACTTGCTAAATGGATTACATCACAACACACTAAAGGTAACAAAAACTTACTAAATATGGTTTTGACTTATAAATGGGTCGTACACCACATAAGGTAACCAAAATACTACAAATATGGGGTTTTTTGGACTTGCTAAATGGATCATCACAACACACAAAGTGGCTAACCTAAAACCACATAATGGTTTGACTGCTAAACGGGTCGTCACACCCCACAAAAGTCACACAAAAAACTACAAATATGGTTTTGACTGTAAATGGACACTCACAAACAAACATAAAGGTAAAAAATACTCTACAACTATGGTTTTGACTTGC
>JAMKCH010039899.1:0-19105 GCA_023653785.1 Ophioderma brevispina
GGCTTCCAACCTTATTGTCAACCCAAACGAAAACGCTCCATATTTTTCCACATATCCAAACACACATGCAAATTTTCAAGACAATACGATATAAGATAAACACGCAGTTAACAAAACCATTGGCTAAAAACCCCAGTACTATAGACCCCCGAAACTCGTGGGTCTAAAAAAGTAGACCGTCTAAGTCGCCTGGGACAGCTTAAGGAGCAGAGAAACTGGCTCACGGCCACCTACAGAAATCATGGTGATTGACGGTGTTGAACCGAGTGGATGATGAACACCTGGGTTCATCTGGTACGATTGTGCGATGCACCAACATTAAGGTGTGCGTATTTGAATCATAGCGTTTAATGGGCGTATTAAGTGGGCCAAATATTGCCCAGCTGAATTCTGCGGGCATCACGCAAAAACGGTTCGATGTCACTGCCCGAATTTCTCAGGTAAGATTGGGGTATACGCAGCATGATGTGCGCAACCCGGAAGCACAAATAAGTTCTTGACAAGAGTCACGCAATTGTGGTATAGAGGCGTGTGCCTATACCATGTTTTAATTTGCATAGCAGGCATGAGTTAGGCTTGCCCGAGAATTCTGACAGCGGACTGTAGGATACCATGTTGAAGTTTAGGACAAGTAGTGTGGTAACCACATATAAGGGTTTTTATGATTTGGTCAAAAAGCAGGAGATTCAGACCTAAAAAATGTGCAATTGCGAGGTATTGTACTTTTTTGAAAGTGTTTTGATTAATACCGATACTAGGGGAGCAATGCTTTAACTAAAATTTGGAAGCTTCAGGTGCCTACAATGTCCTCATAGACCTTTTCAAATGAACATCAGAAACATTCAGGAAATAAAATATAATGTACTAGAATCCTTGAAATATGTTTAAGTTGACTGCACCTAAGAACATGTGATCTAAGTTTGGTAACTTTGTTTTGAAAAGGTCAATGCGATTGCTTTACTACAAACCCACCTGCTCCAAGCTACTTATTTTTCCCCATCCCTTCCATCATCAGCACTGTAAAAGTCAACAGCTAACATTCAGCGTATTAATTTTGACATATTAACAGTGCACAGGTATCGGAGGCATTGCACTAACACTAAAACATTTTAAAAAACAGGTGTTAGTGCTAATGATTTTTAAACACTTTAAAAGTGTTAATATTATCAAGATTAAATAGTATTGCACCTGTTTTAACATGTTTTTAGTGTGTACCTGTGCCAATCCACTCCTATACCTTTGCGTGTAAATACCAACAAATAGCATGTGGAAATGTTAAACAGTGTATCCATTAATGTTACAGTACTTTGATAAAGAACAGGTGTCTTTGTAATGTCTATGATACCTTATATGGATTATATAGTATTCAACATAAAATAAAATTACCACATAAAAAACTAGAATTTCACTGTTCTCGGCTTTAGCGTCAATATATTCAAAAGAATATAAGCTTGGGGACATCTCCTGAAAAAAACAGTTGAATGACACATTCACATGCAACAGATCAAAGTGGTATGCCAGCTATATGAACTTCTTTTTGGTATTAATGTTATAGTGTCATTTATGATCTGAAAGAAATAAAAATAGTAAACTATGTAAAAAAAATTGTAAATATACTGACGCTAGATTAATCCCTGGGGGAGTAATCCTGGTCATTCAGGTTTATATACTCCTGTTCCAAAAAAATCCCCCAATAACATGTAGTATAGGTATCTAGATGCAAATGTTGTGTTTATTCAGTAACATAGTATGTTTATTTTTCCATGTCGTAATTTCTATAATGTTCAATGTTCAATGTTCAATGTTCCAAACACAATTTATAAAGCGCCGAATATCCAAAGAAAAAGTTTAAATGTCAGTGGCGATAAAAGTCACAAAGAATCAGCTCTCTAAAGAAAGATAAGTTTTAAGATGACGTCTTGAATTTGTTCACATTTGGTGACATTTGATATGGGTGAAGCGCGTCCAAAAGAACTGGAGCTGTGAGGAGAATGATCGGCGGCGGTATGTGGATAAGTTCCATTTCGGAGTATGAAGCAAGTACGGAGAAGATGAGCGAAGAGAACGAATTGGGGTGTTCAGCATGATTAAATCTGCCAAGATACTGAGGCAAGTCATTGAGGCTTGTAGGTACGGAGCAAGATTTGAATGAGTACGAGATGATACAGGTAACCGTGCAATGTCGTAAACTGGTGCGATTGTGTGAAACTCCTTGGTCCTTGAGATAATTCGAGCTGCAGAGTTTTGAGGGTGTTGCAGAAGTTGGAGTTGGGCATCAGGCAGGCCATATAATAACGGCATTGCCATAGTCGAGTTTTGGTGAGCACAGAGTGAACCAGTGTGGCAAGTGTCTGGAAAGGTTACTTTCTCATCTTACCATTTGCGAGAAAAAAAATAGATTGCACGACCAAGTGTTATATGTGCTGCTTGAAGGAGTTTTTATCATCAATAATAACCAATGTTCCTCGCAGATTCAGCTGTTTCAATACCACTGGAACCTATGTGATATTTTGGAGAGGAGATAAGGATGACTTCAGTCTTGGAAGACAAGAACAGAAATTTATAAATTTAAAATATTTAATTTCAGTTATTTGCGTCATCCCGGTTTAATGTCATCAACACATGCTGATAGAAGAACAGCAGAGGACAAGTCAGATTTCTTAAAACAAGTAGAGCTGAATTGTCATCAGCATACTGATGAAAATGAAGTTTGTGTCGGCGAATAAGTTGACCAAGAGGAGAAGTAAATGGCAAAAAGCAGTGGTCCCAAAACAGAGACTGGTGGCACATCCAATTTCAGTAGTTTTAGCTGTAGAAATTTTCCCTTTACAAGAAATTGATTGAGTTCTTTCGTTAACATATTAAGAACGAAACCACTGAAGTGCGGAGCCCTTGATACCACGATTGGAAAAACGCTGTAGCAAAATCTCATGGTCAATAGTTGCAACGGCGGCCGATAAGTCAGAAGAATGAGTAAAACACATTGACCGGCGTCGAGTGCAGAAAGATGTCATGGTAACATGTAGACGGGCTGTTCAGTACGTGAAATTGGTCTATCAGCAGATTGAAGTGGTTCAAAAAAGAGAGTTTGTTTTTCAGGAAACAGTTGAGTTGAGCAGCGACCACCTTTTCAATAATTTTTGAAAGAAAAAGGGCAGGTTGAATCGGTAGAAAGGTTTTTCAAAAATTTCAGGATCAAGAGTAGCTTTCTTGATGATAGGATCATTTATTTAAGTGAATGAAAAATACACACCTTTTCTTCTTTTGTATTGCATAAACTGAAATCGATTTTAGCATGGCCACGCACAGGCTGCTGGTGATATACAGGGAACTACATTTTTTCAGCAAGGACAAAATGAATCATGTATCATGATATCGCAATAATGATATGATAGATACAAGCTGCTTTTGTATAAATCATCATTGAGGACAGTGCCACTTCTGATGGTCTCTCAGAATTTAAAAAAATTGATAAGGGTTGTGGCATTGGTCAGCATTGCTTATTTAGTGCATGAAGCCATTGTCCCCATTGAGTAATTTTATTTAATGGGGATAGTTGACAACTTTGAATTTAAAGGTTTGATTTGGGAACCGTTACTCTCTTGACAAACGAATTGAAACCAAGGCGATATCATTATTTTAAGTCGAAAAACAAGGTGGAGGCAGAATTCTTTCACGCCTTATCATTTCTTAAACAAGGACGTCTTTATAATTTCAAGGTAGTCTTTAACCAATTTTGTGATCTTATGACTTATATACAACAAGAAAGGACTACCACCACCAAGTGACAAAAATCAATACGACCCACTGAAGCCACGAACATACGCAAAAATGCAACATGGAAGGCGAGCGTGAACGTGCAAAACGCAGTGGACGCTAGAAATAACATCAATACACCGCGCATACTACCTGGGTTCAATTGTCGAAGTGAACCCGGGCATCAGCCAATTAAATTACTCACAATGTAACAGCTGTTTAAGACTTTTTAAAAACAATGTTCTCAAAATTCCATTTCCAGTTTTAACTTCACATTCTGTGATTTTCACAGAATTTCCCACAATGCAGAAACTTCATTTATTTAATGGTGACAATAAAAAAGTGTTTCATTAGTTTTAGGCAAATAATAAACAAAGTGTGTCCCATTGGAACAATGGTAAAACAAATGCTGAGTATCTGAAAGGAGTCAACTTAGTGCCTGGGTAAACCAGCCTTAGTCCACAATGAGTGGACTTTTCCATTCCAACATAATCTAACATGTGCTGTAATGGTGAAGAAATTCCTCATGGATGAGCCGGAATGCGCCCATTCACAAGGGAATTTTATCCATCGTGTACATTTTTTAAAACCCTTTCCCCGGACCTTTGGGTCAGAGTAGCCCAGATGGAATGTACAATTAATATTAATGAAAGCTGTAGCGTGACCTTGAAAATTCAGAACTATTTGGCTAAAACAAAGTCATTTCAAAGTACGACTTGATTTGCTTTTTCACAAAATCCACAAATCCCGTACAACCGCGCGTCGACATCCCTGAATCGGCCCGACTATAGTGGAGATGTATATGGAAGGGAAGTCGACATGTTGTATCAAAATGAGTGCTCACTCTTGCAAAAAATGCACAAAAAAAGAAACGCCAATTCAAAACCCATACAATCGTACAAACTGCTCGGTGCCAAGTCAAGATTTGATCAAGTCTATATTTTAGCAGCGGCTGAATTATCCTAGTCGCATGCAGACAATTTCACCGTAAGACGTGGAATGTTCAGTGAGATTCGTAAGTAAGTAGCTGTAAATACTCGCGATTTTTCATATTTCCTTCACACTTACAAGCCGAAGAATTCATTTTAGCAATTACAAGGACCAAGGAACCTAGTCAAACCAACATTAGCGCATATTGGTGGAATGAAAGAGAGAGGAAAAGATAGAACACCAAATCGGACTAAAAATGTGTGTGATCTGTGCGGCGTGAATCACGTTCATTGCATTGTTAAGGTATTTTGCATTGAAATTCGCCATTTTTTGTAAACACACTAGTCATATGTCAGCGGGAAAATTCGAAAATTGGCCCAACAAATATCATCTGTAGTGTATCCTCAGGTACATGCATAGAGGAGATCCGAGATATACACAGGAATGTTCATGTTGAAGGGGCCAGGAATCGAGAGGTAAAAAAAATATAAAAATAAATATGAAAAATACAGATTTCAATTGTAATTAGCTGGTAAGTAGTGCACAAAGCAGCTACGATTTTCCAAGGGATTAATCATAACTCCCACGCGTCCAGGGCAAGTGTTAACTTTCACAGTTAGTTTGAAAGGAAAAAGAGATCCACTATGTAGGACTACCCTGTTAAACCCTGGACTTAAAATTCGTCTCCCTTTCAGAATACCAGCCAAGAGGTTGCCCAACCTATACAAGAAATTAGAACACCCTGCAATCAGTTTAATTTGGGTTTTCTACTCCATCGTGCCTGACTTGATATATAGAGTAGACATTGTACAAGTGAAAGTACTACAAATTGATGTTTAATCAATAAACCATTAATAATGTTAAATGAACACACAGCCATAAAGCATTTGGCTTAAAAGCTTTCTACCCAGAATAAATCTTTCAAACGTAAATGTAACATCGCATCTCTTGGCATTCAGCTAACTGAAGTCTTCAAATATGTATGTCAAATTGGAAACCACTGCAGCATTTCAAACTAGGCATTAATATTCATAAATAGACACCTTTAATGAAATTGATCAAATTTTAAGTAGTTTGTACATCTGCCTTTCATAGTGTACTCCTGACAGTGGGCTGTTGAGTTCTGCCATGAAGTGTTTTTACAATAATCTTGACAATGTTTTGTGACCATGAGTAGCATTGCATGTAAACTTTGCGCCTGGTTTGTTCAATATACAAAGAAATGATCCAAGATTAAGGATAGTTAACTTCTGGATTGTCTTGTAAGAAATGCCCCAGCAGAAGATGAATTAAAATGAGGGGGAACAAATATGCCAGCAATGTCTGGGAATACCCAGTGCTCATACAAAAAGGGATTGTGTTTGAACAAGCTTCTCAACAACAATGGCGACAGCCAGAGCTGGGTAGACGTTCATATAGAAGTCCCATTGATGCAAATGAGGGGTCTTAACAATTGATTCAGTCATGCCGTTGTATGATGTTGTGCAGTAGTGCTTGACGGACTGAATGGAATACATCATTTGCCATAATGGGACTTCTATATGAAACGTCTCTACCAAAAATAGCATACTTGTCTGATATAAAAAAGGGTATTTACACTTTCAATGCTGTTAAAAATGAGCTGAAGTTTAAAGGTGCTTTCATGATTCTAACCCCGTCTGTTGGTTTATGTTTCGCTAGATATCCTTGAGAAAAGCTTATTCCCCACAATTTCAGTTGATTCTGATCGTATTGAGGCTTTGGTGTTATGAGCCAATGTTCATTACTATCTCCATAGACTCTTGTACAGTAATTTTGTCCGTTTGACGGACAGAAAAACAAAATCTCTAATTTCTTGCAGGAGACCATGGGCACACATACTATACTGCCCGACGGTTCAGATGATATAAAAATCTCACCCTGTTCTGAGGTAAGTCGGGCGGGGGGGCGGGAGGCGGGATCACGAAAGGCCCCTTAAAGGTTGTTTAACAGGCGCATGAATCAAAGATTGAACTGAAACAATGGGTTGTTACAGTTCACCCATTTAAACACTTGTTTGAACTTTTTATAAAACTATGGTCAGATAATTTCTACAAAAAATATGTGCTTGTTAAGTAATCTATACAGTTTATTGGACATGTACTAGAATTTAAAACAAAATGTTGAATGATTTTTAGCGTATAAATCAAAGAAAACTATGTACAATTCCATATAACTAATGTAGGGACAAAAAAACCACCAAATCAGTGAAAAAAACGAAGCATTTGAGGAAATTTGTGATACCATCTCCCGCAAATAGGCATACAACCGATGATTACTAAAAATCTACACTAAACAGATGATTGTGGTTACACCAGTTACAGAAAAAAAACAAAAATCACCAAAAAATTTGTGTTTGAGTGTGTAAGGTAAAACTGTACAGGTCAGGATGGTTCACAATATTATGCCTATAAATCTGGGTATTCAAATGGACAGGCTTTTTTTATTCTCAAGTAGGAATTTGATACGCACATACAGAAATTGCAGGTTTATGTTCGCACATCTATGCCAGTAACAAACAATACTAAAATATGAATGGTGATTGATTTTTTGATGTTTGGTAGTATCAACATTGCTGCTTACCCTTTAAAAGATGGTTTCTTTGTCAATGAGTAACATTTCCTCTTCAACATTTTACAAGAAGTGTAATCAAGTCTGAAAGATGGGAATCAGCAGGCCAACATTTCTAATCAAAAATCAATATACTCCTCTTGAAAATGCCACATCTAAAACAATTATACAGGAATCTTGACCAAAAAATACTAAACAAGCAAAGTAATGTATTTGCTCTCAATTCTTCTTGCATTACGTCAGACTAAAAGAGTGCATTAAAAGGACACAATGAAGTGTAGAATTGGCTTGATTTTCTGCGGTTTTATACTCAAAATCAACTGGGATGTATATGACGGTTTTCCAGTGACACCCAATTTCATCCTGTGTGTAGGGCAGGGAGATATTAAAGGCTATCAATCTCCACATGCTGCTTTGAGACCATATATAAACAAAACATTTGGCTAACACAATCAATGGCTCAAATAACATTTCCACTCATTTACCATCAATAACATTGTATCCAAAACCGCTGCAAAACATTCAAATCACTGCTTCACAAGGAACATCAAATAAAATACTTTGAACGCTACTTTGCGTGTGCAACATGGAAGAGAGGGAAAAAAATTATCCTGCCCAATACAAAACTCGGCAACAAGCTCCTTTGACATTCAGCATTTTGCGTGCTCTCACATCATATGCAACATACGACAACCAGGGTGGACAATGGGCCAAAGAGAGGTTGAATCGCAAAAACATTTGCCTTATTAAATGCTGGTAAAAGACTTGCCATATCATGATATATAGGACATAGTTTTAACCTTGGTAAATGGCCATCAAATTGTTACTTTACTGGGTGGGCTTAATCAATTTAATTGCCAGACCCAAACGAGTTTGAGGGCTTGAACCCCAGTTCAATAACAAAAACTGTATGGGTACAGCCTAGTCAATCAACCCCTGGGAGTTCCAGCTCATGGGGTTTAAGAATTTCCCTGTACATCTTTGAATTTTATGCAAATTCTCCTACAATGAAATGTCGCGATATAAGAGGTAAAATTCCGGCCTCTACTGTAATGCAGCTTTGCTATTCTTGAACTTAAAATTGGCTAAATGAAGTCTGGCTTTAAATTGAATGAGGAAATTTGATAGACTCTAAAAGCCTTTAATAGCCTTGCTATGGCAATACACTCTTGGTTAAGTAACATTGTGAAGAAAACTAACACGTATGGAACTTGTATTTGCACAAAAGTTTATTTTTAAATACTCTTGCACTCTTAGAATGATAAGCTCCTTGCAATTCTTTCTGTCAGCCTTAGGATTTTTATATTTTATTAGGAAGCTATTTTAATAGCAACTAAGAAGTATAAATTTTGTTCAAATACTTTTTTGTTGAAGTGGTTTTAACACGGTGGCCTGTGAGACACTAAACTGCACATTTGCTCAGATAAGCCATTCATCTAAACATGCACGACCAAAATCAACTGAAATTTGAAAAGGACCTTTTCTTTTGGCCCAAGATATTAGTGAATCAATACAAAAGAAGGTGCTAGGATTAACAAATGCAACCTTGTTTGTTTGTGTTGTATTTATAACTTACTTTATTTAAAAAAAAAAAAAATCACAGTGGAAGATCCCGTATTTAACCAGCTGAATAGTTTCATCATCCAGGTGTTGATCAGGACTGGAATTCCTTGGGGAATGAACCTCCAGTAATCTATGAGGTGGCTGCTATGGTTTGTGGCTCTCCCACCATCGCCAGGTTTGGTGATGGTATTCTACTCCGATCTTGTATTTGCATTGATGGTTCTTACTCGATCTTGTATTTGCAGTTGCTGCCAAATTCATCGGGTTGTGGCACAATACTTAATTATTTTAATTTTTATCTATTAACAGTGTGCGTGTGCATGGTGTGGTCAATCACGTTTGAGGACATGAGACATGACCTTTTAAAGAAAACAATTCTCAGGTCTACATGGATTAATTTTCTTCTCATACAAGATTGAAGATTAGATTTTGAATTGTTTAAGAAAAAATTAAGTGCTTTTCTAAGTGTTCAAATTGAGTGACATTTGGTTATAAACTAAAAAGCTATAGTCGGCAGTTACATTTGAGTTCATTATATAGCAAAACAATGACAAATGCATATTAATCAAAGGAGCAAGATGTTATTAATTGTTTATATAAAGAGCTTTTTGGCATCATCTGTAAAAGTTGTTTTTGTGACATTTAAATTAAGCAATTGATCTAAATCTGAACACTGAGCAATAATAGAATTAGTTCATTACATCTCAGTTAATCACAAGTGTTGTTTGGGCCTTCTTGTTTCTTAGATGCTTGTAATATATAAATAGTTAATTTAATTAAGAGAATATGAATGGGAATAAAATCCATTTCATAATAACAGATGATTATTTCATAAGAGTGCCAGTTAATCACAAAGTATTATGAGCCCACATTTACTCAAATAGCTTTATTTGATCTGCACTTATTATTATACATTCCATAGGAAAGTGAAAATGCTGTAGACTGTGTTCTATTTTGTATATTCATTGCAAGCATAATTCTAATGGGGCATTTTAAAGGATATATCCACCCACCACATACTAAGAAAGTCAAAGGGCTTGTGTGTAGCTAGCAGGTGTTTCAAAGCAAATCAGGCCCATTCCATGTCAACATTCGAAATGTGCACCGCAGCACGCCGTGGAATTTTTTCGCTTTCTTTAAGTGTTGGTGGGTAGACATGGGATGAGATATGAAAATCCTGAAATTTTTGAGCCGTAATAGTCCATTTCGTTTCCCGCTAGAGCAAATTTAGGGGGGGTCACCCTCAAAGTGCCACCCAATGTGAAAGACTATGTGAGAGGGGTCACGATTAGTAATGGAGCCTCACAATCTTTGAAAATCACGATCTCTGGTAAGATTTTTTGATGTAGAATTCGGATCTGGCATCAGAAAGTTAATAGCGTGTTACTTTTAAAGTTAATGAGGCCTAAATATGCGCCTTTGTTCATTCGGGCCCAAGTCTGGGGGGTCATAACTCCAAAATTAAGAAAATTTTTATTGTCCATCTTTTGGTCAATCCTGATTACATAGTAGAACTTTAAACCAATACATTATGAACACATTAGAAAGTAAATAAATGTACGCCCCTTGCAATGGCACTTGTAACTTTTTTGACACATTTTGACCCCCCTGAAAACCAATGTTGACCTTCGACACCACCCCCTACTTCAGAATTGTGGAAGATATATCATTAAACAACTTTCCAAAGAAATTATCAATTTAAAAATTCTTTATTTTTTTCACAACAAAATACACCTCAAAGTTCCCACACAAAGGTATATTGACCCAGGGGGTCATTGTACATTCAGTGTATATCACCATATACATGTCTATGGGATATCAGCAAAAGTGTATTGTGCTGAAAACAATGAGGCCAACAAACCACCAAGTTGTTTCTTTCAAGAATAGTTTTCTTTTGATGATTTCTCAACATATCTGAAGTAGAGGGTTGATGATTGTATGTCAACATTGATTCTCAGGGGGGCCAATATATGTCAAAAATGCAAAATTTAAGATTTTTCAATAGATGTAACGCACTTATTACTTACCTAATGTACTTATATTTACTGGTCGAAGTCCTGCAGGGTGACTCAGATTAACAAGAAAATCAACATTAAAAAATTGTTGCTTACAGAGTTCTGACCCCCCAAACTTGCTCCCAGATGAAAGATATTGCATATTACACCCAAATAATTTTAAAAGTAGGAACTATCACCTTTTGGATGCCAGATTTGAATTCTACGCCAAAAAAATTCCCAGAAGTGATTTCAAAGTTGTGGAGGTTCCATTACAATTTTATGGCCCTCTCAAAATTGTCTTTTGCATCACACAGCATTTTTGATGGTTACCCCCGCCTAAAATTTCTGAATGCTCCTGCAGAAAACGAAAGGTTGGTGATAAGTCATACAAAATTTCAGGGATTTGTACATATTCTACACAATATCTCTCATCACCACCAAAATAAAAAAATTCCATGACATGCTGCGGTGAACATCTCGAGTGTTGACATGGAAGGCCCATCAGAGAAAGTAGCAATAACAGGGCAGATTAGAGGGAAAAGAAAGGTGATTTTTTTTTTTGCTTTTTCAATGCAGAGACAGAAAATTGGCCAAAGTTGGCTCAGAGAGTGTGGTTTTTGTCAACTTCTTGCTGCTTTCGGTGTTTTTTCAAGACCCCGATGGAATAGTTCCCTGTCTACAGAGGCTTCTTGTGTATCCAAACACATATCTAAATGTATGTAATATCAAGTCAAATCTTAAATATTCTAAAATTTAATATCAAGTCAAATCTTAAATATTCATCAAATGATGTAAATTGTATCAAGTCAAATCTAATCATTTAAATGTGTAATCATTTCAAATCTAATATTTTACATGATTAATCAGTCAAATCTTAAATAATTTAATGATGTAATCAAGTCAAATCTTAATGGGGGCAGTGTTGAAATTTTGGGAGGAGGGCAGTAATGGGTTTGCAAAATATCCAAATTGCTGATCTTTAACCCAAAATTTTGGTCATTTTTGGCTCCAAACCCGGGGGGGGCACGCGTTGTAACAAAGGCGTAACCATCCGTTCTGAAAATTCAAAAAACCCCTATTTCGTCGCGCTTTCAAGGACAAATTTTGAAAATTTCCCCCCCTATTATTGCGGAAAAAGGCAATTTTTGCTTTAAAAAAATACCCCTTTTTTTTACCAATTCCAAGGCAGGTTTTGTCAAAAACCTCCCTATTTGTGCAAACAAGGACATCATTAGATGCAACAACTTTAATGGTGAAGATGACTATGAGCTGATTTCCCCGCATTGAAACTAAAAGATTTCATGATTTTGTGAAAATCGCTGAGTTTAAAAAAATTTTACATCCTTTCCTGTTTGCAAACCTTTGAATTATGTTCTTTTGAAAGAATTTTAAAATACTGAGGCAAATTATTTATACCGTCAACGGAGCCCCGGTCAATTGAGAAGACTGGAGATTAATCAAGAAATCCAAGGCGGCAAAACTGCCGAACTTGGCAGTCTGTCCTCATGCAGTCATAGTAGTGATTCGTATTGGGATTGAAAATCACACACAAAACAACTCCCCCTGTTTGGGTTTAAGGTCCGGTTTAAGTGTGTGAAATCCAGTATGCATCCTGCTCACATGAACGTTTCGTGTTCGGAAGAAATTCTGTGCAATTCCCGTTGGGGCATTGTTTTGCAAAGCCCGCGGTCGACATCTTTGCCATAATTTTACCATTTTTGCGAAGTGGATCCATTTCGCTTTTTGAGTGCGAAATACGGCGGTGCAGAAAGTATTTGCTCCGAAATTTTCCCACGGCAGACTGTGTCACAGACTGCGAAAGATACGGTCCGGTTATAATGTCTAAATTGGCACTGCGTGAGAGACCAACGTTATCAGTCCCCCGATAGATCGGCTCCAGTATTTTCCGCACCGCCGTATTGGTTAAAGACCGGGCAGCAAAATAACTTAAAGGGAATCTCAGTGGCTATTCTCTACAAAATTGGAGGTAAAACAGGGGAAAACACAAAAATTTCCCGAAAATTCAAGGCTCCAAAATGTTGGTAGGTTGTTGAAATACACCCTATTTTTTCATTTCGAGGACACTGTCCTCTGAAAACCACCCTATTTCTGAATTTCGCGGACATCAAATGTTCGCGAACAGAGTGGGGAAAATACCCCTTTTCCTCAAAATTTAGAACGAGCATGCGTACACATGGGCAAATATATGTGACTCCACCGGGGCTCCAAATCAATGATTTTTAACAAAAATCCATTTTTCTTTTAGTCAGAGGGGGAGGAAAACAAAAAACTGGGGGGAAATTATCCCACCCCAGAATGCCACTGAATGAAGAACCACTTGCACATAAAGTAAGAGCCACCCCTATCATGAGAAATGGAACCCATGATCTCAGTGTTACCAGGCAGAGTCCTCACTTCAACCCATTTTTCCCACCATAGTGCTACCAAATTTGTTCTAGCAGGTTTTCATGATCTGTCTCACCATCATCAACCCATTTCATTCCCATTTAGTGCTTCAATGACATCGAACTATTCCTCACGAGCCAAGTGAAACCCCTCAGCGCATATTAGTAGAGAAAACAAACCCACCATCCTCATCAGTTCATGACTTTTCTAGTTTACTTGTAAATTGGCTGTTTTGTTTAGCCGTGCATGGATTATCACTCACTGCTAGGGGCTTTTATGTCTGTTTTAACTACCGTCAAATATGGTTTTTATTTGCTGGCAAGAAATTGTTGTTACGTTAAATTTTTAAGTGATGTTAATTTATGAAGACATGTCATGAATCAATGCTTTTTTATATAAACCAGTCCATAAAATTGACCCTCTGGAAGTAGTAAGAAAATTTGAAAATTAAAGGCCCATCTGTGATTTATGTTACCAAAAAATTATAAAGCCTATTTATTGAACTCCTTTTTGTAAAATTTTCATGGGATTTAGTTCACGGTTTATGAGAACAAATTATTTAACCCCCGAGTTCTATCAGCTATTCTATTGGTTCTACATAGGGTTATATGATATAAATAGGCAATCAGAGATATGGTAAGAAAAGCTTTAAGGTTTGTTTAGATATATCAAAGGCCTCGTTTGATTGGTTACTCTTTAGGTTACATCATGCTATTCACCCTTTACATGGTTTTGCCATTTGCAAAGAGCCTCTAACTGGCGGCAATATGAATGGGAGCAATTACACAACAGTCCAATTAGGTTCAATTCTCTCTAAACTGAACCAATGGCCCTTGGAAGAAGTGAATGCATTGTTATGTATCACCTTCATTCATTCAAGTGCCAGTTTGAGGCTCTACCTGCAAAGGGTAAATATCAAGTCATGAGCCAAATGTTGACTTTTTGGTGCAATATTAACCTTTTTTGAGAGTTTCCTACCCCCAACAGACCCAGGGAGGACCCTGGGGGAATTCTTCACGGTTAGTCGGGACTTGTGCCCTCCTACAATATACCCCAGTTTGGCGAGTCTTGTTCAACTAGAAAAAAAAGATATGGCCAAATGTTCCAGGGTTAACATTTTTCACAGACACACATGAGAATGGACATATGGGCAGTAGCCCATTTTACCAAACTTTGTTCAGTAGGGACAATCCAATAAATGCCCATATTATACTTCTAAGGCACATGTAGTGCAGTAAGTTGCAATGGCTAACTCAACACAACCCAAATGCAAATCCAGTTTATAGATTTATTGCTGTACTACAGTGCAGTATTTTGCAGTTGAGTGCAGTGCAGCAATGCAATCCACTACTCTGCATATGCAGTAGAAATGGGATCAGTGTTTCTACAAGATGCTAAAACACCAAATGCACTGAGATTGAAAAAAAGAAGTCCTTAGTGGTGTGGTTCACAGAAACTCTTACAATGTTTATTTCATAAATCCTGTAAAACTTCACCAGATTTGTTCAATTCCAATCCAAAAGAAATCAAACAATTCTTGTTTATTTTCTTCACTTCAAGGTGCAATATGCATGCCTACTCCATCCCCGTACCTATCTGTTGCATAATATTTTGAACTCTGCCGTAAAAAGGCACAGTGTGGGTGGTTTGCTAGGTTATATCAAATAGGAACACTCATTCATCCGTACTAAAATTGAAATGCCTCACAGCCATCTTAAGTGAACCTACCCACTTCGCAAGCTCTCAACACAACCCGCAAAATATAGATAACAACAGCACCTCGTAGAAACACCTAAATCTCACACACATTAGTGACGGGAAAGTTTTCCCAAAAGCTATACGTTGACATAGCAAAGGTGAATTTTAGAATTCACAACTGTATGGGGAATGCCTTAACCTTATAGAAGCATAATCACCATAATGGAGTTCACCAATAAAGCTACATAAATACTCTTTGAGTTCTCCCAATGCCGAAAATTGAAAAAATTGTACAGAATTTACAGAAAAAAGGTTATAGTTATAATCATATATTTTCCTTAAAAATAGTGTTTTGCTCATTTTTTCTTAAAGACTTATTATAATTTTCAAGTCCTACTAAACAGCAAATTTATCAGGGAAGTCTAAAAACATCTAATTTTTGTAATTTTTCTTTTGGAAAAATATAGTGTTTTTCTCATTTTTTCTTAAGACTTTTTTCCACTGGAAAGTAGGGTTCAAGTCCTACTAAACAACAAATTTATTAAGGAAGTCTAAAACATCCTAGCTTGGTAATTTTTCTTTTTCTTTTCTTCTCTTCGTCTAAATTGAATGCTGTTTACATATATATCTGTACCCTTAACATAACGAGTTGATGTTAAATGGAGAAGATATCAGTAGCTTCTCATAATGCATTGCTTCCAATTAAGATTTTTATACAGGTAGTCATGTGAATCGTTAGAGACAAAACATTCTTAAAATGCAAGTTTGTGATCAGTACTGATAATTTAGCCATATTTCATCTCTAACGATTCATTTCAGTACCTGTACAAAAACCTCCATTGGGAGCTATGCATTCTGGGAAGCTACTGATATCTTCTCTTTGTTAAATGAAACATTGCTGCACCGGTATGGAAATATGCTTTTTCATATTCCCTAAACTCATTGAGACCTATGTAAACAATAGTTACAGGAAAATGGACTCCTCTGGGATAAAGCAAAGTATGGAGTATATGCCTATCCTAGCACCAGTTGTTTCCCAAACCATTTTTCTGATTTCCTGGTTTTTCCCCACCCTAACCTTTTAAGTGCTCATCCCAAACTGTATCAGGATATAAGTACAGCATGTATAAAATTCATTGTTATTCTGATACATTTTATGAGTTTAGACAACATAACAGAGTAAAAATTGCTTAATTGGGACACATCGAGAACACACAAAATGTCCCAGTTAAGCAGCTGTTCCAATTATAGCATTTAACACAGTCCTATAAGAAATGTTTAACAAAAATGCTACTTAAGAGGATCTCAATGAAGTAGCTTTGACTTTTACCCTGCCGCTCTCCCATCAATCCCGAAGTTTATTAAGACATATTCAGAAAAGAAATCACTTCTGCAAGCACAGACCCCCAGCGTACACCTACGCAGTGGCACATCATGAAACAGTTTTTTTTTTTTTAAATGGGAGAGCAAGTTATATAGCAAAGTCCTTATTCTGCCACCTTTAACCCAACCAAAGGTCATTACATAGTGTCATGCCGCTTGCCGCTCAGCAACAATCTGCTTGGTGTATGCCGCTTGCAGGATTGAGCTATTATAGTCAAGCGGTGCTATCGCTTGAACTATGTCATCGAGCGGTACTACTCCAAAGTTGAATTCAAGTCAACTCAATGTGATTTGCCACTTTGGGAAAAGCGGCAGCCCAAGCGGTAGGGAGATCGGTTTATTGGCTTGATGCTTTGTCGCTAGCGATTCTGACATGATTGTGTAGTGACGTAAATTGCATCATCAGAGCGGCAAAGCGTTAAAAGGCATGACACTATGCAACGACCTTTAGTCCCGGGTTCGATCCCCGATTGGATTTTCCAAGATATGACGGGTCTCACAGGTTTTCTCAGGGTCCGGTTTCATCTCTGCACCTAAAATCTGACCTCTTCCTATACACCCTGTTAAGAAATGTTGTTTTCTCTGATTGCCTGCCACCGGGGTTTCTCACAGCACCTGGAGAAGCCGTTGGTTGATTTGTAGTGTTATCAAGAATCAATTTTTTTTTATTTGATTTAAAAAAGGTAAATCTTGGTTATACTTCGTCTAGCCTGAAATAAGGATTTACGTCATAGCTTTCACACAGTCTTAAACGTGCAAACCGCAGTAAGTCGCAGCTGTAATCGCGAGCGATAGATCACTCCTTAGTTCAGGCTGGACAAAGTAAAGTTTTGAGTTCTAGGCATCAAATGAGAAGATATGCAAGGTGCTATTTGCAAACATTACCTCTGTTTTCAAAAAACTTTGACATATTAAACAAATTTATTTTGAAATTTTACATCAAAACTCCAACCATCTTACTGGAGAGAGGATTGTGAAAGGATTGGTCAGTTGGAACTTTTTATTTATTTTTTTATGCATTGCATGTTATGTTATCAGTGTTTATCAGTGTTGCATTTCCCCAATGTTTCATTGTCTGTTCAGCCAATTTTTTTTGTTGCAATAATTATGCGTAAAACACAATTGATGGAAGAAAATATGCTTCTAAAAAGATGATCCCTGTTAATTTTGCTTGAGATATATTTGAGTTGAGTGACAGCATGTGGCATCAGTAAATTGTTATCACTCGGTTTGTGCAACAAACGTAAAATACTTGCGTGTTCATAAATATGCACAAGGACTTTCCAAATATGACAATATGATTGGCCCATTGGGTGGTGCCCAAAACTATGATAATAGAGTGCGTATGCTCATTATAATATACTTTTGGGCACCTTCAATCTGATTATGCTTTTTCAGGAAAATCCGCTTATCTTGGTTATAAATAAAACATCTTAGGCTGGGACTTAGCTAGGAGTTAATGTAAGGATACAGGTAAGGATTTGGGCTTGGGATAAACAAAATAAGTAACAGTGAATAACAGCACAATCAGGCTAAATGTGGAACTATGCAAGCCTGTCTTTCTAAAAGGACGTTGCCTCTCAAATCAGACCTTAATTTTATATACCACATCACAAGCTTGATCACCATGGACATAGAGACCCAATACCCATATTGTCAAACTAGGACACAGTTCAAGTTTATTGCCATGTTAAGTTGCATCACTGATTTTTGACTTGACAGGTAAACCCAAGTTTATTCTGTTAAGTCATAATAATCTCAAGACACCATTTGATGAAGCAGCATCTTAAGGTTTCACAGCAAGTTGGGTATATTAGGCCCCATGTCACTGGGGAAATAGTGGAAGTAAGGCAAACTCTTCGAAAACCCTTCAAACCGCCCAAAATTGCAGAACACTGATCTTGCAATTTTGTGAATCTTGAGCAATTTACGGTAATTTTCTCGTATTCACTAATTTTACGCTATCTTCTGCATTTTCCCCAGTGACATGGGGCCTTATATTTTGACATTGATTTGCCCAATTTTTTTTTTAAGGCAGTATGTATAATTGATCTTAAGGCCTTTGTATTTGCCAGGGTTCACCAAAGGTATGATTTAGCACAAACAATTTGTTTTCTGTTGTAATTGCTAAACAAAAGTTATGACGCGACATCTTTTGGTCCATAACACTGCTTAATGTTCTTTTTAAGTTGTCAAACCCCATAAGAAGCAAAATCAGATTTACAGATAGAGAAAATTTAGTTTGTAGAACACAAAGCCCAAATATACCTCTACTATAGTTCTCCATTTGTCTTACAATACTTTCAAAAGTAACCTAGGATTTAAAAAAAAGGTGCTAAAATTATTGTTCTCAACATGGCCTACCATAAACATTGTTTTCTTTTTAGTACAAAATCATTATATATTCAAATTTTACTTAATTTTGTCTGCAACTTGGCATTCAAAATCAATTTTTAAAACACTTTTAAAGTGCAGAATTAAACTCCATTTTGATACTTCTCTGCAAGTTTTTGACAAGATATGCCCATCGTTCAGTAAACCCTTAATTAATTTGGTCTTCATTTGGCACAACGGTCCATCTTCCACGTTATACTAACACACCTTAATCAAAAACCTCTTTTGTAAGCCCATCTCCACCGTGGCACAGTTGATATTAAATGACAAATTTGTGTTGGATGTAGGTCCATTTGCTTAACCTTTCGGAGTAACGATTTCAAATAATGGGAGCATCGGGTGCTTTGAAACCGGGGCAAGTAATTCTCTGGTCACTGAAGGGCAATTAT
>JAMKCH010039900.1:0-36112 GCA_023653785.1 Ophioderma brevispina
AAAAGGAACACAAGCGTGGAAAAATCGGCCGATTACACTCGGCAATTTCCTCCTACCTAAAGGATTCTTCCCCAGGAGGGGGGGGGAGGGTTTTTTTTTGTCCCTTTCATATTTCGTTGAAATTCAGTCCTTTTTGAAAAAAATCATGTCCCCTGAAGAAATCGCACGCCTTTACTCCATGGACCGCACGGCCAAAATCATGTGTAATCAGAGATTTACGATATGGTTGGTCGCGTATGTGGAACGCGAAAATCTTATTGTAATCTGGCGGGTATATAAGGTCCTAGTCCGGGAATAGTCTATATTAATTGTTAGACTCGGTAAGCTATAAAAAAGTGTAGGGAATCACCATATTCCCCACTCTCCCATCTGAATCACCTATTCCCCACTCCCCCATCTGAATCCCCTATTCCCCCTCTCCCATCTGAATCAACCATCCCCACTCCCCCATCTGAATCACCTATTCCCCACTCTCCAATCTGAGCACCTATTCCCCACTCTCCCAACTGAATCACCTATTCCACACTCTCCCAACTGAATCCCCTATTCCATCCACACTCTCCATCTTAATCATCACCTATTCCACACTCTCCATCTTACTCACCTATTCTGCCTCTCCCATCTCAGAATCACTTTCCCCACTCTCTCCCCTCTGAATCACCTATGCAAAATTCTCCCATCTGAATCACACCTAATCCCCACTCTCCATCTGAATCACCTATCCACACTCTCCCAATGCTGAAATCATCACCTATTCCCCACTCCCATCTGACTCAACCTATTCCACCTCTCCCATCTGAATCACCTATTCCACACGCTCCCATCGATCCCCTAGTCCGCACTCTCCCATCGTAATCACTAATCCCCATCTCCCAGCTGAATCACCTATTCCGCACTCTCCCTGAATCACCTATTCCCCACTTCCCCACTCCATCGCTGAATCACCGATTCCACCCTCTCATATCTGAATCATCACCGTAGTCCCCATCTCCCATCTGAATCACCTATTCCACACTCTCCAGATCTGAATCACTTACTTCACCACTCTAACCTATATCCCTCTCTCCCCCTCTGAATATCCATTCCACGCCTTTAACTAAATCAATCACACCCATTTCTTCACTCTCCCATCTGAATCACGTATCTCCTATTCCCTATCTGAATCACCCTGTCCCCACACTCCCATGAATCACCCCTTTCGTCTCCACAACTCACCCAGAGGGGTTTTGATCATTCCCATAATGCATGCAATATGCCATAATGTACGTAAAAACAAATGTCATTACTTAGGGGGATAAAATGTGTTCCAAAAGGTCAAGAAAACACAAGACAGTTCATGATCATGCAAACAAATCCCTAATAGTACTCACTCTTTGTAGGTACTAAAATGATCATAAAAGTCAGGGTTTTTATGTTATTAAGAATAGGATTTTTTTGGGGGACTCAAATAACCCTATTTGAGGTAAAATTTCCAAAACTGGTGCATTGTGGGATTGACTCAAAATACACCCTCTGCAAAACTCACCTGAGATCACCAGACAAGTGCTTACAGAGTCGCCATCAGTTATCAGACATCTCATAAGACATCGCATCTGTGTCGTTAGTAAACACTAGAGCATCAACAAGACCCTAAGTAGGCAAATAGCTTGTATAGGGATCATCCACCATGTTCCGATACAGCGCAATAGCTCCCCTACCTTTGGGAATGAAATCAGAGACATGTCAACAGAGCATCTGGTGATTGGTACCATGTTTCTGTTGCTACGGTAACAATGCCATCAAGGTAGGTTGCTGGTCAGTTAGTTTAATTACATTGTCGCATCGGGAGATGGTAGGTACACCAAGGTGTAATCGTCACCGTGGTGTTTGCGGGTCCTTGAGTTAAACGTATTCACAGTGGTTACGCGTGGCGGGATGGCTGTTGAGTAATAAATTCATTGATGGATGAGCTGCCGTGAGGAGTTTTGTTGTCTGGTTGAGTCTGATGGAAAGGCAGGAAGAACTCTGTGGCACACTGGTGGCGATCCTGGAGGTAAAACACGAATTTATTGACATCTCTAAACGAGCTCTGATTTACTAGTTGAACTCGCGACAGGATGAAGTGGAAATCCCCAAATTTTTTGCAGAAGAAATCAAATCTCATGAAATGATATGCCCATTCACCATGTGACTTTTTTGATGGAATTACATTTTGTGCTTGGAAAAAATACTTGAAATTTCCCCATTTAAAGTACATTGTAGTTACATTTTAAATTGATAAAATATTGTCAATGCATTTGATATTACTATATCACTATAAGTGTCACCAAGACCATTGTGAAGTATGATGGGGCACTAAAAATCGTGAGCAGTAAGTGCAAGCCAGAGTAAATGTCACTTACAATTGGTCTTGCACTACAGGGGATCTGCACTACAATAGCTACAATTTATACTCCTATTTAAATTATTTTGTAATTCGTAAAAAATGTACATGAGAAAATAGTATAGCTTTCTACATATATCAAACTTATCAAAAATAAAAAAAATAAACCTGTAAAAGAAAAAGGGATGTTCTGTAAAATAATGGCAAGGACACATATTAGGGTCGTGCACTGAGCCCACAATTTAGACTAGGTCCACAATTTTGACTCACAGCTCAGAATTCAGACTCAGCAAACAATTTTAGACTCAGCACACATCTAGACACAGGCCACACTTCAGACCGGCCCACACTTCAGACACGGCCCACAACTTCAGACCCAGCCAACATTCAGACCCAGCCCACCAATTTAGACTCAGTCACATTTTGATTCAGCACACAATTCGAGATCGGGCCACATTAGAGATTTGGCCAACAATTTAGAGATTGGCCCACAATTTAGACTCGGTCCACAATTTAGAGGGACTCAGCCACAATTTAGAGACTCAGCCCACAGATTTAGACTCAGCCCACAAATTAAGGACCCAGCCACAATTTAGGATCAGCCCACATTAAGATCAGCCCACAATTAGACGAAGCCCACAATTTAGCCTAGCCCACACCCACAATTAGACTAAGCCCACAATTTAGACTCAGCCCACATTAGAGATCAGCCCACAATTGAGACTAAGCCCACAATTAAGACTAAGACCACAATTAGATCAGCCCACATAAGACTCAGCCCACAAGTTAGATCAGCCCACAATTTAGCTCAGCCCACAATTAGAATCAGCCCACAATTAGAATCAGCCACAATTAGACTCGCCCACAATTAGACTCAGCCCAACATTTAGACTCAGCCCACAAATTATTAGACTCAAGCCCACAATATAATTCAGATAATGTAACATGAAAAAAAAAGCAAACTTGAGTTACAGTGTTTGTAAAACTCTAAACAGTATGGATATAAGATGAAAGCAAGACTTAACAAACACTATTAGTGATTTTTCCAAAAGAGTAGAATATTTGAAATTTGCAGGCATTGCCTTAAAATGAAGGATAAATCTGATAGGATTCCCATAAGTTATTTTCTGCAACATCTGAAAATTGTCAGAAAAGGGAAGAAAGAAAAACAGCCAGTGTGTGTTCAAAGATATGATTGTCCATTCAATTACTTGTTGTAGGAAGTGCCGTACGCACAGTACATAAATAAAATATAAAATTTGGACCATATTAGGTGTTTGGTTTATCACAGTGTAGGCTGATTAGGAACCATATTCCAGATTCAGACATGCAAATCAGATTTTTCAAGATTTTTTAGATTTTCTGATTTAGCAAACAACTTACAGCGCTTTCAATTGTCTTATGAAAAATGGGTGTGGTTGGAGCAGACTTGAATGACGCATAGATACACCTTGATCGGATTCACATATGGACAAAGACCAATATTCGATGTCACATGGTAGACTCTCCTGAACTTGCACCCTGTGCTGGGGCAAGTTTTGCCAACAAAGTGCCATCTGAATTTGTTGTGGACATACACCACCACACTCAACCAGGTTATTTGGCGTGGCGTGGTGATTGCTGCGCGAAGGAAGTCCCGTGCTGTGCTACGGTAGAGTTAGAGGCGACTGCCATCGACCGTTCTGGGGGCATTGTCAGGGTGGGATGTTGGGAGTGGGGGTCACGTTGATGGTGCCTACTACAAAGTAGCCAGCAGAGGTGGTCCTGAAGTGAGAGCAAAATTTAAACAATCAGACCAAATGAAAATGTATGTAAACGCTATTCTCTTGAACAAATGTTTTAACACCATTAAAGGCCATAACACACAAACAATTTTCCCATTTGTATTAGGTTGGGGGTAGGGAGTATGGGAAGTTTCTTCCCCTGATTGAAAAATAGGGCAAAAGGCTTAACATTTGCTATTTGTTCCCAAAATTTGAGGATTGCAGCCAGATTTGGCCTTAAATGGGTCAAATTTATTGAAAATTTTATATTTTTAAAATCTGCATTTCCATCCTGATTTTGGTCCCATTTAGCACTTGCTGGAACAGGTCACCAGAACTTTTACCCCAGCCCTATTTTATTTTATCAAAATACACTAAATAACAATTTAAGCCTGAGGATTTCTGTTACATTACCTTTGCCGCTCAAGTCGACCTCTAAGTAAGACCTGTCCTGATTGGCTCCATTAAAGAATACTAGGATGGTCGTCAATGGCGTGTAGCCAACTACGCCATATTTACCGCTCCCACAAAATCCATGCTGGTTGAACCTGGATGTGTCCACATTGACTCATGATCAAAATGCATGCGAAAAGCAAAATGATATGAAATTTAGCTGTGGTTGGTACCAGACTTCTTTTTCGGAGGGTAAAAATGGAAAAATGGGGAAATTTGGGGGGGGGGGGGAGAAAGTGATTTTGTGGGGGGGGCGGGGGGACATCAAAATGTGGAAATATTTAACCAATTATTTTGGTCCAATAGTACTGATTTTTTTTACAAAATTTTGTGATTTTGTCTTCCAAATTGTTGATTTTTGCAAAACAAGTCATTGTTTTCTGGCCGGGAAGGGGGGTGGGAACCGCAGGAATTTTTCTAATTTGTTAAAATTTAGCCACTAAGTTGATGGTCATCAAACTCAAATTCACCAAATACATACATTTCTAGGTTTTGGATTGCATTCCTTTTTTATAAAAAAAAACTGTAAATTTTAACATATTTAGTTAAAATTCTAGTTCAACATTTGCAGTGTGATGTACTTAAAGAGGTCTCGGACCCCCACATTTCACACCTTCAAACCTAAGATTTGATACCATAGAAAACATGTATTTTCTACTTATCTGGAAAATATTTTGATGATGCTTTCACAATCTGATTCTACAAGCTAAATATGGTTGTTTATGGTAACCGGAAAATAGCTAGGAGTACTCTATTTGGGTTATTATAATACACACAATTATCGCTTCATTAAAATGTTAGGTCGGATTCAATGAATTTTGGAATTGAAAAAGTTATTTTGGTGAAATGCCTTCTCACGTAATGAGATAATGTAAGGTCGTAATCGGATGGCTGGGTACCTTAAAATGGTTGTTGTATCCATTACATGTTAAAGATGCGTGTTCCGGTCGGTCTTTAGGACCCAAGATTTACCTGGAAAGTAGTACAATTTTGTATCAGATTAAAGGCTGTATTTTTCTCATTGTTGTCATGAAAATTTGAGGCCCTCAAATCCATTTCATTCTCAAGATATAAACAAAATTTACCCAGCGACTTAATGGTTAAAACTATCAATTATTAGCTAACAATATTGAATAGGGCTGCAATGTGCATTATGGTTCTAGCATTCAAAATCAAACGGTTTTGTTCCACGGTTAGTGATGGGGGGGGTATGTGCAAGTGCACCGGCTCTATATCAAGAACGAGAAACACACGACATTAAATCAGGAAACAATGTGCAACTGAGAAGATCCTTTTAGACCCACATTTATTAGTATATAACAATTGTCTTCATACTTACTATTTTCATATTTTCAGATGCTCCAGTACAGTTATTACTCCTTCCAGAGTAGGCTTAGCCAAGTGTAAACCATGGGAGTTAAATGACGTTCCCTTCCAAGACAACGACTGGATGCTTCATCAAAATGTTAGGTCGGATTCAATGAATTTTGGAATTGAAAAAGTTATTTTGGTGAAATGCCTTCTCACGTAATGAGATAATGTAAGGTCGTAATCGGATGGCTGGGTACCTTAAAATGGTTGTTGTATCCATTACATGTTAAAGATGCGTGTTCCGGTCGGTCTTTAGGACCCAAGATTTACCTGGAAAGTAGTACAATTTTGTATCAGATTAAAGGCTGTATTTTTCTCATTGTTGTCATGAAAATTTGAGGCCCTCAAATCCATTTCATTCTCAAGATATAAACAAAATTTACCCAGCGACTTAATGGTTAAAACTATCAATTATTAGCTAACAATATTGAATAGGGCTGCAATGTGCATTATGGTTCTAGCATTCAAAATCAAACGGTTTTGTTCCACGGTTAGTGATGGGGGGGGTATGTGCAAGTGCACCGGCTCTATATCAAGAACGAGAAACACACGACATTAAATCAGGAAACAATGTGCAACTGAGAAGATCCTTTTAGACCCACATTTATTAGTATATAACAATTGTCTTCATACTTACTATTTTCATATTTTCAGATGCTCCAGTACAGTTATTACTCCTTCCAGAGTAGGCTTAGCCAAGTGTAAACCATGGGAGTTAAATGACGTTCCCTTCCAAGACAACGACTGGATGCTTCATCAAGTGTGCCAGGGTGTCTCATCTTCAGCACCATGCTAGTCTATCAAGGCAACAAAGGGAATCATGTGATATGAAAGAATGTTCTGAAATTTTTGTTACAAATTTACTTTTTCAATTTGTTTAAAGGGTAAAAGGCGGGGAAGAAAACAGACTACCATACACTTAATTTCAAAATATTTTCTACCACACAGAAAAAAATTGTCAAATGACTCATTTCGACCATTTTGGAATGCGTCATCAATAAGTGAGTCAATTGACTCATTTTTGGCGAGTCAGAAGACTCACTAATTGCATTTGTGAGTCAACTCATTATGGAGCTTTATGGGTGAGTCAAATGACTCTGTTTACCTGAATAGCATCTCAGTACACGGACAAATGAAGAACTCATCAAAATGAGTTATTTGACCCTGTAATTTTTTTTATGTGCATCATGGTTTGTGAATGGGGACAAAGGTCACATGAGGTCGTTAAGGTTACATGAGGTCACCAAGGAAGGGACATAAGGGACACTACCCAAGGACTATTGTATCAAAGTGTCCTGAAAATCAATTGACATATAATTTGATAATTCTGACCATTTTTGGGCCATGACCTCTAGATGACCTTTGACCCCACTCATGAGAGGGGTAACTGTTGGGCACTACCTATGGACCATTACATGCGAGTGCCATGAAAATATGTGCATGTACAAGGTGTCTCAGAAAGAACATTACCCTCCAGAAATGTCACCTTTTGCCTACTTTGCATATTCTTATCCTTGTTTTAGCATTATATTATGAGACTATGTACTTTTCCGAACATATGGTGAAAACGAGAAAGAAAACGGTGAAAAAAATAACCAAAACAATTACTATTTCCCTACAAATGATGCAAATCTATTTTGTCCACGGCTAGCAATAGCAGAGGAAAACGTATTGGAATTCTTTAATATGGAGTTGAGCACATGTAAGTCGTTAGATTTAATCAATTTGTTCACTTGTACTGCCTAAAAAGCACCTGAAACGTGTACTTTATCTGTTATTCTGCATATTACACAATATCTGTCGCATAAGTAACCTAAATTCCCTCTGAAACCATCTCCAATTCTCCATCTCTCTCTAAACTGCTATTGGGTTAACAGATCAAAATGATGCCATGACCGCAATTCACCAAGGAGGAGAACATTTTCATGACTAAGAAATATACTGAAGCACAAATTTAAGTTGCAGTTCAGCGTGAATGGGTAAACGTCTTTCTTCAAAGTAGGGTTTCCAGTAATATGGCAATCAAGAGGAACAGAGACAAATTTCTGGAAAATGGCAAGATTCTGAATAGGTGCAAAGAGAGATGCGGTCGTCAAAGAAAGGGACGATCAGCCGCAAATCATTTGCTGCAATCCGGGGCTGCAATGTGTAGAGTACTGGACAATAACCCTAGAATCTGCACATATCTGACTACTTTTGTGCTCAATTCCATAAGAATCCATGTTTATTCTGCTATGCTAGCCGTGGACAGAATCGTTTGCATCATTTTTATGAAATAGTCAGGTTGGTTATTTTATCACCGTTTTCGTTGTTTTCACCATATGTTCGAAAAAGTACATAGTCCTCAGTACAGGCCCGTAGCCAGAATTTATGGGGGGGGGGTGCGGATTGGCCAGAAAGAAGCGGACCTTTTGCGTACCAGAAAACCAATTTTTTTCGGCTCGCGGCGATCGTGGGTTGACCACAAATTTTTCACCGTCGTCTCCTAGATTCTGAAGACGTGGGGGGGGGGGCGGGGTGTTCAAGGGGTAACATGACTATTCAAGCATGAGAAAACAGTTATTTATAGTAGCATGCGTAATGCAGTGGTTAACAGCTGCTGAGTCATTCGTTTGTTTATACCATGCAACACAACCTTAAACAACATAATTTAGGCAAACAACAAACTTTTTTTACTTGACAAACGGACCTTCAACATGACAAAGGGGACCTTCGACATCATAAAGCGGACCTTTGTCATTTTGGGGGGGTGCTCGCACCCCCGCACTCCCCCTGGCTACGGCCCTGGTCTCCTATATAAAGCTCTTTAAAACAAGGAAAAGAATTGGTTAAGTAAGCAAAAATTGCCGTTTATGGAGGGAACATTCTTTCTGAGACACCCGTATGTGGAAAACAGTGAGCAATTCTGTTTAGGGATAACATTTGGGTCAACATTTTACACACAGACACACAGACCAGACAGATATTAAAACACCTTAAACAAAGGCAATCCCTATGTGCCCTTTTGCAGATGAACACAATGGACAATGGCCCCAGAAAAGGTCATTCTGATTAAGATAGTCTATTTTGATTACCATCTTCTGTAATTACAGCCACAATATCGGTATTGTGATTTAAAGTCTGCTCTTGTTGGGAAGGGAAATCTTAAAGAGCCAACTTTCCTTACCAGGCATTGTCTATCTATGAGACTTGGAGTCTTCGTCTCCAGTGCTATACACAATGGCATCCACAAGATTAGGAGTTGCTCTGGTCTGGTATGGGAAGGCACCCAGGCTGGGGCTCCTGTAAGAGGACTGATAGAATCAGGTCCATCTTGAAGAAGTCCTCCCGTTGTCCAATAATCGTCAAGTTCTGGCACTGCTTGCCTGTAAGGATTGATCTCCAATATGAATAGATTTTTTGGCAAGTATGGAAGTTTTTGGGGGGTTGGTAAACAATTGACTCAATAATTATAGTATGTTTGGCAAGTATGGAAGTTTTGGGGTTGGTAAACAACAACACACAAAACAGCTGAAATAGTGTTTTGTTAGCTCTTGTCAGTGGTTACACCAGCAGTGGCGTGCAAGCCTCATTCATTATACAACTGCATCAAATTGTCAAAAGAAACTTACAGCAATACAGAGTGTAGCAAACCACAAACCAATTTGGGTGCTTTGATGTAGTTCGATCATGGGTTTTTCCCATACCCACATCCGACCTCGTCCATGGCCGTATTCATACAAAAAAAAAAATCAAACAAGGTGAACTCCGTATTTACGCGATGCGTAAAATATGTCCGCGCCGAATATCGCGATCACAACATCGCGATAAATGGCCATAACAACACCCCCCCCCCCCCAAAACCCAGCAACATCCCATCTCAATCCCCCCAACAACCCTGCAAAATCCCACCCCTCCCCAACACCCCGCAAACATCCACCCTCAACACCCTGCAACAACCCACCCCCCCCCCAACACCCACCCCCACAACTCTGCCAACAAGCCCTACCCCCTCCCCCCACTCTTCTACACCCGCCAAACCCCCAGCCCCACCCCCCATCCCCAACACCCTTCAACCACCACACAACCCCCTCCCCCCACACCCCACCCCCCGTCCCCTATGGCTAAGTATCTCATGTAGCGAGGAATTTTGCCTATCCGATGTTACTGTTTCAGAGATCAACAATTACCATATTACATTAGCTCATTTGCATAGCCTAAGCCGCATATATGACATACTTTCAAATTAGCAATAAGATGTGCCCCAGATATGTGCTTCATGCCGCGTAGGAATTTTTGAGTATCAAGGTACAGTGTCAAAAATATAACAATTACACACTGATTTTGCATATTAATTACTTCATTTGCATACTTCATTTTGCCTGAAATACGCCCAACTCTAATCAGGTCGGGAACTCCTCAGCCCGCTTCCTCCACCAGTTTTACATCATTAGATGCCTTACGGACTCCAGAAACTTGTAAACGGGCCTTGCACGTAACATTATCATACATTATGCAAATTAGATACTTAATTAGCATATTTTTAATTAAACCGCCCAAAATCTAATGAGTCAAGAACCAACCCACACCCTCCTCTTTCCCAAGTTACCTCATTGTCGCCCTTACGGAAACTCCAGATATCGATACACGTGGTTCACATTTATCACGACGGGACGACGGACGAACGAACGGACGCTGCTCATTTTAGAGTCCCCGTTCCGAACTAGTTCGGAGGGGACAATAACCCTTCAGTGGTGGGTGGATGCTTCAACACTCCAACGGTTTGTTTGGAATAGAAAATATTCTTTACAACATATAAAAAATTCAGAATTTTCGTCAAGATTTCGCTTTTACGTGTTAACCCGTTCCCTGGCCCGTGCTAGCACATCATGGCCGCCACACAACTGCAGGACTTAGGGATAGATAAAAGATTGGCAATTACTGAACCCTCCCGTCGGCAAACTGTTGTGGGCATATGAGCTGATCAGGTGCAGTTTCATGATTATAAATGCCTCGAGGCGAGAGGACACTCGGCTAGAAAACCTAGGGCAGTATGTGGTCAGATTTGCTATGTCTTGCTAGTTGGAGTAATGGTTCAAGTTGAATGGCCTAAAACAATGGAAAGGCTTGAGCGAACTGGCAGAAGCAACCAAAGTCCGTGAAACGTGTTAAACCAATGGGACATCTGAAATTTGGATTTCTTGGCCGCCCTCCCCTGGATTACACTAAAGGAAATAGAAGAAGAAATGTTTCCTGTCCCATCCCTCAAAACTAAACAAGAATGAAATCTTTCTGCATTTGCGTTAGAGGAATGTTCACATCCCGACTGCGCATAGCACGCCTTGTATTGTGTCAATGTATGAACAGAAAATACAAATTTAAAGGGGCAACGAGAGATTTTGAGGCACCCAAATATTGTGTCATTCATCTAGATTAGACATTCAATAGATTCTTACCTTGTATTTGAATTGGCTACAGAATGTCTTAAAAGAGAAGAAAAAAAAATGGGGGTTTTTATTTACTTATATTCAATTATTAAAACACGGGCTGAATTGTGTATTTGCTCTATCGAAATTAGAAATTTCACAATTTTGTTTTTTTCTACAACGAATAATTCTCAGGTATCAGCTTTATAAACCTTTCAGATGGGGATATTTTTCTGAAAGCTTTACATCAGCGCAAAATTCCAAGTTAATTTTGATTTTTTTGGGACACATGATATGTGAAATCTCTCGTGCACCATTTACAAAATTACCCATTCTTCTAGAGGAGATCACGTTATGCATTAACAAGATAGCCACACCTACTGTACTTAGCATTAAAAGTTTAGATTAGGGTGTTCCACCTGCGGCCAGCGGGCCATTTGAGGCCCGTATGAGATCTCATGCAGCCCGCGATACGCCGGGGTACTCCCAGAAAGAAAAATTAAAAACAGAAATAGTCTAAGAAATTTATAAAAAGATTGTCATTTGACCGAGTTGCAAGTGCATCCAAGGTGAAACCAAAACTGGCTTGGTGAAACAGGGGGGATTATTATCCCAATTTAAATCATATGAAAACCAAAATTTTTCTACCAATGTGGGAAAATTATTCCAAATTTCCTCAAAATGAAGCAGTTTTTTCAAATTTGTAAGAAAGGTCAACAAAAATGGAAAATTTCTGATATTGCTATAGGTCCCTTTTCAGCAAATAATGGTATATATGGGTCTATAGTTCCAGACTCTCCTAGGATTGTCATTAGAACCTAACTTGAGACCCGATACTGGTTTGCCGGCCTGCAAAGTTGTGATAACCAATGCGGCCCTCCTTGCGTCAAAAAGGTTGGACACCCTGGTTAGATATATATAAATTTAAATTTTATATCATCTAGGGCTAATTGGATTGATTATTACAAATTGTAACCATGGCACCCATTCTGTGTAATATCCTACACTTAACGGCACTCTCAGGGATTTGCTAAGCGGAAAATCAAAAAATTCATCAAAAATCAGAATCTTGCATGTTTGTAACAGTTAAGGTGTCCTAACATGCCCTACAAGTGATTAGGACCAAAAGCAGCCTAATAGACAAAATGGGATCATTTTAGCATTACTGTCCAACGGACACTTACTATAAAGTAATTGATTGGGGATTCATATCTTTGAATTGCTGTTTCTTAGTTTTATCTATTTTTCAGGTGGAAAAAAAAATTAACTGATTGAGAATTCTACCCGACTTCTACGTCACTTTAAACTATCTCTAAAATTTCTCACATTTGGACTCTTTCGGGTTAGCTCCATGATAGTTCTTAAAGACACTATCAGTGATTCATCCGAAAGAGTCAAAATATTAGAAATTGTAGAGATATAAAAGTGAAGTAGAAGTATGTAGAAATAGGCGTTCAGTTAACCTATTTACGTTAATCGGTGAACCGAATCGACTTGCACTGAAGTCGGGTGGTGGGTGTAGAGGAGCGCAAAAAATTCTACAGAAATCATCAATTTATTCAAAATAATGCTAATCCCAATTTCATTCCCGCTCAAATTATGGTTGTCGCAGCAGAGCTTCCCTCTAAAATTCTAAAACGGAATTGAACAATATGTGTAGGTTGTGAGCTATCGTGTGAGATACCTTGATAAGTCATTTCACAAAACGAGCAAGTTTTCGAGCACCTTTCACCTTTCAACGCCTCCCAGTTGGAACGCATTGTAACATTACCCACCACGTCCGCATGGCAAACCAACTTTTGATGAGTTTTAGCATTTAAGTTGACTAACGGTGACTGACGATATGTGTAAATCGGAGCGTTGCGACTAGTTACAGGCATATCATAGTGGGGTTTTGGAAAGTTCTGATGACAAGCTACAGCTGGGCGATTGTTGATTGTGAATCGGATGCGTGGTTCCTGAGATTAGGATTTTTGAAAACTTCAACAAAGATTTTTTTGTCTCCACAACGAAATATTTTTGGCCAGAAAATCAACAAGCTGTACTAGATTACATATGGAAAAATCAAGAATTTTTGTATTTTTTTACAAAGCAATTTATTGCTAACAGCTCTCCGATGAAGACTAATATGAGTAATAAGTGCCACCAAGAAACCAGCTTGCATGCCAAACTTGAAATGGCACAACCCTATAATGCCAGTATGACTGTTGGTCTCACGTGGCGGTGCTGTGGCTGTGTTTGTATCTCATGAATATGAAGTAACTATACTACTTTCATAGCGAGGTATGGGCCTTCGATCAGAATAAGCATTTCAAAAACCAATGATATTTCCATTATAATTCCCGCGCCAAATTTCCCACTATGGTTTGATTAGACCTGCTGCCCTTTATAAGCGGTCCCTCAATTGCTTCTTGTAGAATTTTAATTACATTTAGGCAACGGTTTTTTATTTGACACCAGGTGAATGCAGGATTTCAATTCTTTCGGCAAAAATGCGCATTCACCCGTCTCTTTCCGTTAAAAAAATCTACATTCCCCTTGAAAGAGTTCACATTGGGTTCCTCCTCGCTTCTTGAGGAAAAAAAGCATAATTCCACTCTCCTCGCACATTACATTTTCTTT
Source organism: Ophioderma brevispina (assembly GCA_023653785.1). Taxonomy (NCBI): domain Eukaryota; kingdom Metazoa; phylum Echinodermata; class Ophiuroidea; order Amphilepidida; family Ophiodermatidae; genus Ophioderma; species Ophioderma brevispina. Next base: position 13,977 of record JAMKCH010039900.1, read on the forward strand.
TCTTCTTTTTTTCTTCGCATTCCCTCAATTCCCTCCATTTCTCCTGGCGTAATAATACCCCCGCACCTTAGTGATTTTCAAAACATTTTCACGAGGGGGGGGGGAGGGATTTGGCACTACCAATATAAAATTCTTAGGGGTTTAAGGTTAGCGATCTCAGACCCAGAGGCATTTGGTGACATGTAAAACATGAGGTCTTGGGCGTTGGGGCAGCTGCCCCCGCTGTGGGAATCTTTCCCCCCCTCTTGCCCCCCCCTTAAAAATTTGATTTACATATAGCCATATACTATACTAACAAATTTTAATATATGCTTTGTCCCCCCTGAAAATATATGTGCCCCCCCCTTCTGCCCACCCAGTGAAAAAAAAGCTGGTTACGCCACTGGTGATAGACCGCCAATTTACCCATAAATAGCGTTTATTTGTACGACACATTTTGCCTAATTATCAAAAATGTCATTTTTCAAAACTAGGGTTATTTGGTGAAGATTTTCCAAATTTCCCTCTCCCCCCACTTCCCTCCCCCCCAAAAAAACTAGCGTCTTTGGGTGAGGGGGGTAAACCTTTAAAAATATGGCGTCCTTTGGTGGACAATGATGCTGAAACGGGGTCTTAACAGCTTATATACTTTTTGCTCATTTTTGACAAAAATAGTAAATTAGGTTCATGAAAGATATTTTACAAATCAAATTGTGTAACAAAGTTTCTGTTTTGTACATATTTGAAGAACACAAGAAAATACAGATTGATGCTTGTAAACTATTTCCGCAACAAATGCAAAATTTCATGAAAAGTCAAATTATTGCCCACTTTTTGCCACAATGCAACTTAGGACCTCTATGCCACATTTGAATAGCAACCCTCTCTTCATATTTTTTTGGTAAAGCTTAAGGTTAAACCATGAAAATTTCACACACGATAGCTTTAAACTTCTCACAAATGCAAGAACTAACAAACTCCTTACATTTTGCACAATTTTTGGTTAAAATAGTTCTTAGGCCATTTAATGGTAGCATTATTGGGCGCATTTGGTTCTAATTATTTTTGTTTCAATCTTATAGAAAAAATCCTTGAACTTTTCCAGATTGTTTGTATTGTGTATTTAAAAAAAATTAAAAATTCAACTTTTTGCTCATTTTTGGTCAAAATATGCTAATTAGGTAAAGTAAGGCTATCAAAAAACTGCAAAAAAATTCGTATGTATTAAGAAAAAATTTGCAGAATGATATTGTGTAAATTCTCTTAAGTACATCTATTTAGAATAGTTGTTTTCCCTTTCAATTGAAAAACACAAACTTTAAACATTTTTCTGAAAATGATTAAAATGAGTTGGTAAATAAGCTAGTCCAAATCTGCAATATTCGTACTCTGTAGTACATATATCAGGAACATACCTCAAAAAATCAAGTGTATACCTTTTACCTTTAGATTCTGTACATATTTTTGTGTTGAATTCTGACAGTAACCACAGTGCCATGGCAAAAAAGAAATAAAAGACTGACCTTTGACAGCTTGGTCTCGGCAAAGACTGTTTATGTACGAGTACAAAAAAATGACTAACTTTGAACGAGTGTGCCGAGTCAAAATTCGAAGTGTTCTGAGTTGCTGAAGAATCTCTCTTGCACATACATAGATTTTAAAAAATCCACTGATGCAGACACTTATTTTCACCTGAACTGCCTAGTAGAACCCTCATAATTTACTTCTTCAACGGAAGAATTGACAGAAAGGCGCAACGCAGTGTTCAAAGATATAACTCTCCATTCAGTTACGTGTTGTATAAGTGTCCGAACGTACACTAATGACTCAATAAATATCCCGATTTTGTCCTATTGGGTTGCTTCTGGCCCTATCATTTTTAGGATATTTGGGTACCTTTACTTGTTACAGACAGGGGGTGGCAAAAATCTGATATTGTTGATTTCGATTTTGTAAATCACTGAGAGTGCCCTTTAGTGCATATGGGGGGTCCAGTGGACCCAAATTTTGTTTCTCGGTGCCATTTGATAAATGGTAAATTATTTTTTGCCTAAATCGCCTAAATATCAGTTGTGCTATTTTGGTGAAAAAAAACAATCAACTTGTCCATGACGTTTTTATACTAATTAGGCATAGTTAAGCATTTTGGTGGCGATATATCAAATTTAAAATCGTATGGAGTTAAATTAAACGATGCATCAATGATGCAGTAATTCTCATCAATTGGGATGGTTAGGGAATGTTTTTGTGGGTGTCCAAGTCATGTAGGGTCATTACGGGTCAATTGGGGCATATAGCCCCCAGGTCTTGGCCAGTGGTTTCTTGAGCAAGTTTTGGTGGCTATACACTTAACTTGGAAGAATTTTTTAGATATTTTGGGGTCAAGTCAAGTAGGGTCAATTGGAGGTCACAAGGGCATATGGCATAGAGGTCAGTCTGTACATACCATAAGAGATCTGGCCCGGTGGTTTCTTTAATAGTATTTTACTAGGCTTCTCGGATTTGGCTCACCTGTGTTTGCGATCACCTGGCTTGAATGACCGCTCGGGGTTTTGCGGTTCCTTTACCTTGAATGACCCGATGACCTTGCCCTGACCTTTAAAATTTTATCAACAATCGACCCCGCCCACCAAGTTTTCGCCTGAATACCGCCAAGTTTAACCCCATTGGAGCTCCTTTGACTTTGAAATGACCCCTGAACCGACCTTTGATCCACTTAGCCAATACGACTTCGTCTTCGTAAGTCAAGGGGCACCACCCACCCAATTTCAGGAAGGTCAATCCTTGGTCATCAATAACATATGCATCAGAAACCGACACGTTGACAGACAGACACCGGTATAATATATGGATGTGCAAAGGTTTGAACGTGGGTGCCAAGTCATTATAGGTCAAACTGTACTACCTATATGAGTCCTACAAGTGTCCTTTGAGCATGTTTGGTGGCCTGTAACTATTTTGCAGCAATTTTATAATAGTAGTGTGGAGCCCGCGCTGCAACTTGGGTCTCCGCTAGCTGAGTATACCCATTCGATGATTATACTGGAATGTTTTTCAGAACAGAAACCACGGTACTGTATTCGACCTAAATAGCAACCCTTGGTGCTTCATATCCATATGTCAAAAGCATGTGTATGAAAACAAGTTACCCAATACTCCTACATGACTTCCTGACCCCAAAATGACAACTCGAAATGTGACCACAACAAAATGGTAGCGGCAAAACTAACTCAACCACCCATATCAAATCTCATATCCATACTTCAAAGCATGGCCCAGTTACCCGATACCGACCCCTGGATGACCTTTGACCCCAAAGAAAATGACCCCTCGAAAACATGACAACAACACCGTAGCGAAACTCTTCCACCATACCAAAACCATATCCATCCGTTCAAAGCCCAGCCACGTTCCCGATACTCCCCTGGATGACCTTTGACCCAAAATGACCCCTCGTAAACATTACCACAAAACTCGTACAGCAAAACTTACCCCATACCAAAACCTCATATCCATATGTCAAAGCACTGTTAGTTACCCGAAACGACCCCTGATCTTGGAATCGGAGATTTGATAGAATCAGGGAATTTTATAAAAAATATAAGCGACATTTCAGTGTATAACCTCCTCAATAGGGATACAGCCAATGGATAATTGGGTCTTAAAGATCATTGAAGGCCGTTTCCCCCCCCCATTTAAGTATCTTCAGTAGAAGGCATTTTTTAAAGAATGACATGAAAAGTTGAAGTAAAATTAACTTTAAAGTTCGTACTTGAAAACGAAGCCTCTACATATTATGACTTCATCATGAGATAAGGCTCTTTAAAATAAAGCTGTCCCTAAAAAAATGGCAGGCTCAGCCGTATGACAGCTCCCATTTAAGGAACTGTCAGTAGGAACTAAGATACATATGGAGATTTTAAAAAATAAAAAATATTGAAATGAAAGTCGAAGTAACAGTCAACTTTAAAAAAATGCTCCTACTTGAAAACGAGCCATCTAACAACATATGAACTGCACCATGAGATAGAGCTCTTAAAATAAAGCTTTCCCGACAAAAATTGACAGGGCTCGCCGTCTGACAGACCCCATTTAGGGACTGTCAGTGGTGTGGTGAACAAAGTCTGTCGCCGCACAGCCAGGCACTAAAATAATTATAACCGGTGGGGAGCGTCGCGTTGTTTGCACTAACAGCAATTGATGGAGCATCTTCAGCGTCATGTAGGCGATAACCGCTCGATATCACAGACAGGGGTGTCTCGTTATCTTGTGGAGGGTGGGGCCTAGGTGCCGCGTGCACCTCTCGTTAGTCGGGGGAGGGGGGTGGTTTAGCCACTAAGACACAGCATAGCCGATAGCAGTTAAATGGTTAAATATAACAATATTGCTGTGCTGGTCCAATCGAAAGTCGGGAGAAAAACTATCTCAGAAACCAAAGACTATCTTATTCTTTTTTGCATAAGAATGTTTTACTTATTTTCTTACTTGTTATACATTTTATTTTATCTCAACACCACTATCATTTTCCTGACCCCTGAAGGACCTTTGACCCAAAAGGACCCTCGAAATGTGACCATAAAACTCGTACGGCGAAACTCTACCCACCATACAAAACTCATATCCATAACGTCAAAAACGCACGGCCAAGTTACCCTAACGACCCTGGATGACCTTTAACCCCCAAAAATACCCTACCCAAATCGTGACCAACAACCATGTACGTCGGAGTCTACCACCAAACAACACCAAAATTCATATCCGTATCTACAAGCTGGTGAAACACATAGCCGGACCAACCCACCAAGGTATTTTTTTTATTTTTTCGTAATATAGATTTTGACCAATGGGGTTCAAAGGTCACATAGGGGCCATTAGAGGTCAAAAGGGCACATGGGTCATCATAGTCATTCTCCGCATAACCAGTAACAGTCCCTGGACCCGTGGTTCCTTAGTTTGTCATAGCATTTTTAGTTTTCAGAAGGGTTTTATTATGTTGCTTACCAATGGGTCAAGGCCATATAGGTCATAGAAGACGCCACTCTATATATACTAAATATGAGACTTTGGGTCAGTGTTTTCTTTTGACTATATAGTTGAAGGTAATCGTCAAATGTACACTAAACAGTTTACAATTCACACTCCAAGTTTACCACGGCAATTCCTTACAATGATCTGTAATGCAGCAAGCTTGATAACAATCGTATAATGCATCTCTTTTACACAGCACTACCATTGACGCTGTTGCACACGTAATAAGGTATCAGAGGGGTCATGACATACTGGTACCAGAGCAAATTGCGGGTTTTTACGGGTTGTTAAAAAAAATTCTCATGAATTTTCGAGGTTTCAGGCCACTTCGAGGGAATATCCTCTATCAAAAATAGAGAATTATTATTGCACATTTGCTGACTCTTATTGAACAATTTTAGGATATTCCTAGTCAAAAATAAATTATTTTCTGGCAGATGTGTCCAAAGATTTCCACTAGTATTGATATTCTTACCCCACTTATTTCCAACATTTTTCCGCTTTTCAAACGAAGCGGGATATTAACAGGTAAAAGTCGAATGTTGGGCCAATCATGTGTGGACCACCTGTCGACACAAATATCTAAAACCCGTCCAAAGTAGGGCAAGCGTGTTTGTCGTCCGTCCCAACTCGCAATAAATGTGTAAGGGTTTATTAAAATATTCTGAAGTATGCCCACCGCTGTCGCAAGTGAATTCCCTCTTTTGTTTATCATCTTTATAGGATCGAATATTTCTATCTAGAAAACTCTAATAGAATAAGGTGCCTTCAACTTTCAAGGACCACTTATAATTCCAAACTGGTTTTCATCAACAGTTTTTCAAGGTGCCCTTAAAACGGTCACGTAGTGTTTACACTCGTTTAGAGGAACAGCCAGCTGGCATGGTATACGATTGTCGCAGCCCATGTCATTGTATCGAAAATAGCCAACATAACTTAATAATGACACCAGATAAGGTTTCTTCTCAGCATACACCACAACTGTTTCTCAAAGAACTCAAAAATATCACCAATAACAAAACTAAAAATTCTAAATTTGGCCGTCGAACCAACAACCAACAACCCAACTTTTCACCATCCTATAGCATAAACACTATGCATAGATCCGTATAAATGCCTAATGGGAAAAAAGGTTGCCTTCTGCAAGGACGTACCACGATACCAATTTGCTAAGGTGTACGGACTTAATATTTTTGAAGTTTTGCTTCAACCAAATTAAGGCCCACTGGTACTTTTGCTGAAATTATTTGGAGACTTGGTTGCAAAATACCCCGAGTTATTACCATAACTTAAGTTTGATCGTCAATAAACCACTTCTTTTTGTTGTCTCTCTATATATCCGGGCGACCTTCATCCAGGGAATTTGTTTACACTAAATCTACTCAATTCAAATGACTCGCACTTGTGTTTGACCTCAGTCCCTGGTACGCCCTGGTAGATTGGTAACATGATCCCCATTTAATTTTTCGCCCCGAAGAACCCCACTAGAACCCGTTCTAGGTTCAGCCACACTAAACCAATAGCATTCATTAAGAAAGACGACAAGTACGGCATCAATAATGTCCAAAACTGACAAACGAACAAAAGTTACCCAAACTGACTACCATCACTAAAATTCCAAAAAACAAAACCTACGGCAAAAGGCACATTAGCTCGCAGAACATTTGGCCGAAAATTTTTGGCGAACGGACATAAAAACGGCCGACTATTTCGCAAATAAGGCCTGACATATATCACCGCACGCTCTCTCCTATGGCAATAATCCATCAATTCACTGAATGAAAATTGGGAATTAAAAAAGAATATTTGCAGCAATGTAAAATATTTAAGTTCTCCTATTATGAACCAAATTTTTGAGAAAAAGTCCTTCGTGAAAGTGTTTTTTTTTTTTTTCATTTTTTGAGCAGAAGAATTGGGGCGGGGTTGTACAAATCGTTTTTTAGGACTTCTTATACTGTGAAATAAAATCACTGAAAAAAATCACTGAAATCTGAAATGAACGCTGAAAAATAGTAATGCCTGGCAAATTATGAAATGATCACGACCAAATGTGATCATTTCAGTTGGTTAGTGCATTTCCAGGTATTAATGTCCAAGTATCATGCACTAATCACTGAAACTTCTTCCCACCAAAACTATCACATTTTCAGGTATCATTTAGTGACCATTTCAGTGTTACTCTTTTTCAGTGTTCATAACCATATTTCAAGCAGTATTTTATTTCATAGTGCATTTTGATCAGTACAAACACAGCCGATTTTCATTTTGTCATGTTATGTGTGGTCATGTTTCCTGTTAACCAGCCACCCCGCCTCAATGACCAGGGTTTTTGGTAAAAAATTCCACTGGCAAAGTGGTTTTCAGACAGGGGGTCCATGTGGACCCCCCCACCATACACTACTGGGGGGGGCAAGACCTTATACACCTAGATGAAAACACTGACAAGCATCTTACCTTCTACTTCGGTGTTAATTGGTATATAACCACTAGTCAATTAAATAAATGAAAAGAACTTGTTTCATTATAAAAGTTTCAATTACCTTGCTATGAAATATTCTTTGTATGTTGTGTCGGGTGTGCCCATTTTTGACCCACTGACACACATTACCCGATGATTCGACTGAATAACGTGCACTTTATTCCGTAAAGTTTGCTGAATTCAATCAGTCATGTGTGCAGTGGGTCACCTTTTGACTATGACTTAATTTTGGTTTTGAATCCATCAAGTCTGCCATATCATCAGCAAATGTTACCCTTTTTACAAGACAACCTACATCAACAGACGATAACATCAACACACAATATCACAGCAGGCACTCAACAGACACACATCAACAGAAAACAACAGACACAACCTCAACAGACAACATCAACAGATGAAAACATCAACAGACAACAACTAAATCAACAGACAACAGACAACACAGCACAGACAACATCAACAGCCAACAATGACATCAACAGACATCAACAACAACACAACAGACACAACATTAACGACAACAACAGACAACATCAACAGACACACCAACAGACAACACACGAAAACACACATCAACAGACATCAACAGACAACAACAACAGACAACACAATCAACAACAATAAACATCAACAGACAACAACATCAACAGACAACAACAGTGGACAAACTGATCCCTATGTGTCTTATCTGCTAAGGCAGGTGACACAAAAAGTATAGTTTGTCTAGGTTTTTGACCTTTTAGTTTACACGACTACAACCCTGATAAGTTCAAGGTCCATCCTGGGGTAAAAAATATCCAATGGTGTAGATTTTGTTTAACTGGTGTCAAATTTCAAACACAATTTGACCTGATTTCAAAATTTACCCTGTATTAATTTTTACCCCCTTATTTTAATCAATCCCCACATTTCCCTGAGGTTAGACCCAAAACTTCTGAATCAGATCAGCATCCTTAATCCTTAACTTATCTTCAAACCTTCCTCCCCAAACTTCCGAGAATAAGATTTCTCATTTACAAATCCTACTCCTTAACCTCTACTTCCATCAGTCATCCCTACTCTGTCTGATCCAATCCCAAATAGCCATTCCAGTGTCTGGTACTTATCAAGGTCAAAGGTCGGTAGGGATTTGTCTTTTGTGGCCCCATAAACACAACTAATTGTCAGGTACTGTAAAGGTGTGGTTACCCCTTACCCACACCAACCATTTTCATAAAGTTCAAACTGATCCTTGTATCTATCACGGGGGTTGTTTCGACGTTTATTCATTAATGAAACGACATCTGTTGGTAGGGTGGGGCATTTGTTGCACCTCTGGGGTGTTAGAGGAGTAACAGCAAGCATCTGAAGACTTAGCTCATGAGAAAACACCGCTTGAGAGACTGATTCGGAGGTTGTAATCGGGACGATTGCACCTGGAATACACAAACAACAACTCAATCAAAGATGGATTCTAAGATTATTATGTATTAATTCAATCAACATCTACCATGAAATAACAACTTCAACTCTTTTTATCAACTGACATATTTGCCATGCTGGGGTATTCCATTTCAAATCATACGGCCGCTGTGAAACCTTCATCTATATCTTTCCACAGAAGGGGTGTTCATAGGGTTTATTTCCATAACCTGACCCATCTGACACACTTTTTTTCTGACACACTTATGAATGAATTTGGAAACCTTAACGGAATAACATGTGCTTTATTCCATGAAGGGGTTCCAAATTACCTAGTGTGCCATAATCAAGTGTGTCGATGGGTTAGGTTACAAACTCCCTTCCCAATGGCTATTGGGTCACTTCTGTGTCAAATCACCAACCAGTCCACACATGACCCCCTCTATATTTTCATAAATATGTCAAAATATTATATTGCGGAAAAAAGAATACACATTTAATGCAAACGTACTTCTACTCAATGCCTTTTTCCGAGATATGACCTCTTAGAATTTGCTAACATCTTGGAGGTACACTAAATTTTAAACTTGAAAGTATTGCTTGAAACATTTACTTTTATTATTTCTTAGTACTATCATCTCTCATTCTTTGACTTTGCTGTACCTCTGCCGCAGGGCAGCGCCCGGGTAACTCTAGAGGTGCGAAAACATTACACGACTAACTAATAAGGTATAAAATCTTTACGCAATTTATTGCATCAACCTGTTTTTTTCTGATTTTTTCAGGGGGGGGGGGACGACTTGCCCTTGCCACTCGCATCTGCCATGTTTTTATTGGGAGTTTCCTGTAACCTACCCTCTACCACTTTTTCTGACATACTTAATGAATTCGGAACCTTAACAGAATAAACATGTGCTTTATTCTGTGAGAGTTTCAAAATTCACTAAGTGTGTCAGAAAAAAAATAGAGTCAGGTTAACGGAAACTCCCCTGTTTGCACAGCTCTTTTCTTTTCTTCTTTTTTTTTTATAAACATATTTTGAAACCTAATGACTTTATTTTAAATGACAATAGCGACCTTTGTACTCCTTGCATTCACATCTTCATTTTTACTGCTAATGGGACTCAAATGGACATCCTGATTGCAATCTTAGAAATTATTCAAAGAGCACATCAGTAACAAAACCACATCCTCAATCACAAACGGGCAAAGAGAGTGCATATGTGATGCGATTCAGCTGGCATTGTTCGCCAGCCAAATCACTAACGCGCTGCTTCATCTGATGCAGCACATTAAATATGATAAAGTCCACTGTGCGGTTCAAATCACATCAAGCAAACTTATTTGCTTGATGAACGGTTTGATTTTGGACAGTAGTTGCACATCACATGATTGGTGTATTTTTGTGACAATCCAAAAAGTTATTACTTTTGCCGAGTCACTAGGCTAAATTCACAATATTGAATTCTTAAAGGCTGACTCATAGAATCTCAAATATACATTTTTGGTGTATAAATTAAAAATAGTCAACAAACTACAGACATTCCTAAAATGCTTAATTCCCAAAGCTGAAAACAGATTTTTCATTTTATGCAGTGCACATTTATGTAAGTATAACAGTCCCATAGGAATGTGTATTTAAACAAAATTTTTTATTTTTTTTATTTTTTTTATATCAATTTTTTGTTCTATATGAAGGACTTCAATTTGAGCTTAGGTATTTCATACAGTGATTATTGACACGCATTATGTATATGCAAAAACATTTGTTTGAAAATTGAGGGCACCCCTCCTCAGCCAATCTCTGAGTCAGCCTATAGAATCAAGATAATTATCATCCAAAACTTAACGCACAGAATTAGGAGTGGAAGCAATGGATAATGCTTAGCATATCCTCCTTACTGTACACAATAGCATCTACCAGGCCATTGGTTGACGTGGGGAATTCTCTGAGAAGGGGTTGCCAGAAGAGGCTCCTGTATAGAGCAATAGCAACCATATTGATTCTCAGAACAACCTGTCAAGAGTATAAAACTATTTGGTTTGCCTTGGTAATATTAATATAACAGCTCGGAGAAACTGGCTAGCACAGAACTAAATAAAGACGAAAATAACACGGCTCTTGAACCGGAGCTCATTCGCATTCTAGGCGTGAGCAATACCACTGGGCCACAGAGGCTGTGTTAATGTGGATACCATTGAACGAGCGCTAATGTAATGGTATGGTAATTTAATGTAAATGTAACGTAATGTACTGGTTTGCACTGAATAGAGATCACACCATGCAGGGCAGAGGTGGCATCAGGGATGGAAACAAAATTACACGAGATTCATGATAGAGGTACAAAAAACCCTAATTTTAATTGGCAATTTATTGCTTAAACCCCTGCTATTTCTAAATTTTGAACTCTCATGGTGTGGGGGGGGGGACAGCTGGTGTGCACCTGTAGCAGGTGCAAAGAAAGTTGTAACTACCAATTGTGAATATTAAATGAAATAATGAGATTAAAACTGTTCATCACAACACCCATATTTTTGTCCGAATATTTCAGAGAAACCTTCTCCGCCAACACGGATTTAAGCTGAATTCTTGACTACAGATTCTCTACTATACTGACGTTGGTGTGTCCTACAGGTGTTGCCACAGGAATCATAAATCTTTGGTAGTTCACACTGGCCCCGTCCCTTTCAGGTGGGGTGGATTCCTTTCTTTCTGAAGATAGCCTCTCTCACCTTCTTTGGTAGAGATTATCTCCTGCATAGCCTTGACATTTCCCTATTCCATCGTTCGTGACCTGTGGTCTTATTTTGTTCTGCGAGAGGCAGATGGATTTGAAGGAGTTGTGGCAGAATGTTCTTTTCATGGTCGTCAGCACCCTCTTACTCTCTGCGAAATATTTATGATTCTCTGCTGGCAACACCACTAGTAGGACAACACACGTCCAGTAGTACCCAACATCCAGCTAACATCACTGATGACGAGAATGGTTTCTATGAATAGTGGAACAAAATGGTGTTGATGAACAGTTTTAATCTCATATTTTCATGTCTTCATTAGTGTTTGTGATAAAAATTCAATTTTTGATTGTAATAGGCACACTCTTAATTTGCATATGCAAACATGTCCAATAATAGGAGCGGGGTCTCGAAGCAAATATCAACAACTAAATGGGCACCCCAGCGCCCAGGATTTTTATTATAAATACAAATGAGAACCTCACATTAGGGCGGTTGCTGCAATGTGAGGGTGAATCCGCCACCCCCCATTTGACGGGGACAACCGATTTAAATACTTGGTTAGTAGTAGTATTAAAGAGGGCATATTCCTTAATTGTGCATGCTAAACATTTGTCCAATTTTGAGGAGATTTGGTTTCTATATAAGTTTGACCTTGAACGGCACGCAGTGGCATAATAACAGGGGTACTTGTCAGAGGGGGACAAATTCCCACTTATGAGGCCGGTTTTTCCTGGTTTGGAGGTGATTTTGAGGTTAATTCCTAATTGTAGGTGACAATTTTCCAGGCTCATGCAAAAAATGGATGTCATGATTTTTCATCAATCTTTTCTTCCCAGTCAATGCTCTCTGGGGTGGCAACAACAGACCCCCCTGTTTATTTGCTAATTCCCTGTATGTTTACTTACCACAGCAAAGGGAATTGCACCGAGAACCTTAGTGAAGCCACACCCAATTACAAAGTAACCCATGATTCAGTCATGTAGTCTGTTAGTGGAATGTTCAATATCGACAGGTTTATCTTCCCGAAGAAGGACACAACAAAGTCATCTAGATAAGATGTGAGACAAACAGTCATGGGATTTCACTATAGGATAAAATTTGAGCTTCAATAGGAGTTTAATGTTTAGAATAAAGAAATATTAACCCTAAGGCGGCCGAAATAAAAAAACCCCCTTTTTACGGTCCCCGACCGACCCTGGTTTTTCATGTTTGCAGATTTTTTTTTTTAATTTTTTAGGTTTTTTCTTTTTTTAAAATTTTTAAGTTTGCAATTTTTTTTTAGAAAATTTATTTGTAAAAATTCTTCATTTTTTCTACTGATTTTTTCAGATTTTGGGGCTATTTTTATGCCAATTTGAGCTCCAGAAAAGAAAAAAAATTTAAAAAAAAATTCCGCCGCGAACCGAGCCGACCCACTCGAAGGTCCGCTCTATCGTAAACAGGTTTTCTTTTTTCTTTTTTTCGTTCGCCTAACAAACTAAATCTCACAACAGCACTGAGTGAGATTTAAAAGTCCAGAAAGTGCATTAAGCATCAAAACCAGAACTCGTCTGGGCCGAAATCGCTGGCGGCAGCGACAGACCGCCGTAAGCGTGCATCCCGGTCATAGGACTGGGGCCAAGGGCTCTTGGTTCGAGTCCCCACCCGAATTGCAACTTTTCTTGTTCCCCTCTTCCCTCACTCCTTCAGGCCCCTACCGTGTGGGGTAGGGTTGTAAATTAAGACACTACAGATCTACCAAAAAGAGTCAAAACATTTGAAATTAGCATGAAATAACTTAAAGTGGGAGGATAAGTCTGTAGAATTCCTCATAACGATATTTTTTCCAACTGAAAAATTGACAGAAAAGGAAGAAAACGGCAGTGTTCAAAGATATACTCAACTATGTTTAGTAATTTTGGTCTTTATTAGGATGCGTTTGGTTTTATTCACTGTAGGGTACATGTTTTAGGTCCCTGTATTGTTACAGACATGCAAAAATCCTGATTTTTGTGATTTTTTTTTCATTTTTCTCATTTAGCAAATTACAATTCACACTCCAAGTTTACCACGGCAATTCCTTACAATGATCTGTAATGCAGCAAGCTTGATAACAATCGTATAATGCATCTCTTTTACACAGCACTACCATTGACGCTGTTGCACACGTAATAAGGTATCAGAGGGGTCATGACATACTGGTACCAGAGCAAATTGCGGGTTTTTACGGGTTGTTAAAAAAAATTCTCATGAATTTTCGAGGTTTCAGGCCACTTCGAGGGAATATCCTCTATCAAAAATAGAGAATTATTATTGCACATTTGCTGACTCTTATTGAACAATTTTAGGATATTCCTAGTCAAAAATAAATTATTTTCTGGCAGATGTGTCCAAAGATTTCCACTAGTATTGATATTCTTACCCCACTTATTTCCAACATTTTTCCGCTTTTCAAACGAAGCGGGATATTAACAGGTAAAAGTCGAATGTTGGGCCAATCATGTGTGGACCACCTGTCGACACAAATATCTAAAACCCGTCCAAAGTAGGGCAAGCGTGTTTGTCGTCCGTCCCAACTCGCAATAAATGTGTAAGGGTTTATTAAAATATTCTGAAGTATGCCCACCGCTGTCGCAAGTGAATTCCCTCTTTTGTTTATCATCTTTATAGGATCGAATATTTCTATCTAGAAAACTCTAATAGAATAAGGTGCCTTCAACTTTCAAGGACCACTTATAATTCCAAACTGGTTTTCATCAACAGTTTTTCAAGGTGCCCTTAAAACGGTCACGTAGTGTTTACACTCGTTTAGAGGAACAGCCAGCTGGCATGGTATACGATTGTCGCAGCCCATGTCATTGTATCGAAAATAGCCAACATAACTTAATAATGACACCAGATAAGGTTTCTTCTCAGCATACACCACAACTGTTTCTCAAAGAACTCAAAAATATCACCAATAACAAAACTAAAAATTCTAAATTTGGCCGTCGAACCAACAACCAACAACCCAACTTTTCACCATCCTATAGCATAAACACTATGCATAGATCCGTATAAATGCCTAATGGGAAAAAAGGTTGCCTTCTGCAAGGACGTACCACGATACCAATTTGCTAAGGTGTACGGACTTAATATTTTTGAAGTTTTGCTTCAACCAAATTAAGGCCCACTGGTACTTTTGCTGAAATTATTTGGAGACTTGGTTGCAAAATACCCCGAGTTATTACCATAACTTAAGTTTGATCGTCAATAAACCACTTCTTTTTGTTGTCTCTCTATATATCCGGGCGACCTTCATCCAGGGAATTTGTTTACACTAAATCTACTCAATTCAAATGACTCGCACTTGTGTTTGACCTCAGTCCCTGGTACGCCCTGGTAGATTGGTAACATGATCCCCATTTAATTTTTCGCCCCGAAGAACCCCACTAGAACCCGTTCTAGGTTCAGCCACACTAAACCAATAGCATTCATTAAGAAAGACGACAAGTACGGCATCAATAATGTCCAAAACTGACAAACGAACAAAAGTTACCCAAACTGACTACCATCACTAAAATTCCAAAAAACAAAACCTACGGCAAAAGGCACATTAGCTCGCAGAACATTTGGCCGAAAATTTTTGGCGAACGGACATAAAAACGGCCGACTATTTCGCAAATAAGGCCTGACATATATCACCGCACGCTCTCTCCTATGGCAATAATCCATCAATTCACTGAATGAAAATTGGGAATTAAAAAAGAATATTTGCAGCAATGTAAAATATTTAAGTTCTCCTATTATGAACCAAAAAATTTTATGGAAAAAAGTCATTCGGGAAAGTGTGTTTATTTTTTTGAGCAGGAGAATTGGGGCGGGTTTTACAAATTGTTTTTTGGATGCTTTACTGTGAATAAAATCACTGAAAAAAATCACTGAAATCTGAAAGAATGCTGAAAAATAGTATAATGCTGAAATTATGAAATGATCACTGGAAAATGTGATCATTTCAGTGGGGCTAGTGCATTTCAGTGTGATAATGTCCAAGATCACTGCCACTAAACACACTGAAACTGCTAATCCCCCAAAAAACTAATCACATTTAGTATTTCATTTCAGTTGACAATTTCAGTGTTACTCTTTTCAGTGTCAATCCAGATTTCAGTGATTTTATTTCATAGTGCATTTTGCATTCAGTACCAGCCGATTTCATTTTTTTCCATGATATGTGGTATGTTCTGTACCCCATCAATGACCCAGGGTTTTGTAAAAAATTCCACTGGCTAAGTGGCTTTCAGGACAGGGGGTCCATGTGGACCCACCCACAACATAACTAATGGGGGTGTGCACAAGACCTTATACAACCTAAGAGTGAAAACAATGACAACATCATTTACCTTCTACTTCGGTTTGTTAATTGGTATATCAACCACTGCCAAATTAAACGAAGAAAAGCAATTGTGTATTATAAAAGTTCAATTACTTGCCTATGAAATATGCTTGTATGATTGTGTCGGGTGGGTTTGGCCATTTTGTGACCCACGGACACACATGACCCTGAGAATTTAACAGAATAAAAGTGCACTTTATTCCGTAAAGTGTGCTGAATTCCTTAAGGGTAGGTGTGTCAGTGGGTCACATTTTGCCCCTATGACTTAAGTTTGGTTGAAATCCATAAATATGCAGATATCAACAGGCAAATGTTAACCCTTTTTACACGACAAACAGACATCAACAGACGATAACACAAACACACAATATCAAAGGCAACATCAACAGGAACAAACCAACATCAACAGAAACAACAGACAACAACATCAACAGACAACATAACAGTGGACAAAATCAACAACAACAGACTAAATCAACAGACAACAGACAAACAACAATCAAACCAGACAACATCAACAGACAAAAACAAATGACATCAACCAGACATCAACAGGGACAAACACATAGGTCAGACAACAATCAACAAGGACCAACAAGCAGACAACAATTCAACAGACAAACAACAACAGACAACATCGACAGACAACATCAACAGACAGCAACAGACAACAAACAAACAGAAACAAATCAACAGAACAAAACATCAACAGAAACAACATCAACAGACAACAAAAGTGACAAAATGATCCCGATGTGTCTTATCTGCTAGGCAGGTGAAACAAAAAGTCTCGTTTGTCTAGGTTTTGACCTTTAGTTACACGACCTTCACCAGATAAGGGTTCAAGGTCATCCTGGAAAAAAAAATCCAATGGTTAGATTTGTTTTTTAAACTGGTGTCAAATTTTTAAAACACAATTTGACCTGATTTCCAAAATTTTACCCCGTTATTACATTTTTACCCCCTTATTTATAAATCCCCACATTTCCCTGAGGTTTAGGACCAAAAATTTCTGATTCAGCATCCTTAAACTATAGTCTTCAAAACCTCTGCCCCAAAACTTCGAGAATAGATTCTCATTTGACAACCCTACTACTTAACCTCTAACTTACCAATCAGCATCAACTCGTCTGATCATCACAAAAATAGCCCTTTTCATTGGTCATGGGACTTACAAGTCAAAGGTTAAGTGGATTTGTAATTTTTGGCATTAACCAAAACTAATGGTAGAGTAATGCTTAAAGGTGTGTTACCCACACCACCATCATAGAAGTTCAAATGAACTCCTGGATTCTATCACGGTTGTCGCGTTGATTTCATTAATGACGACATATGTGGTAGGGTGGGGCAGTGTTGAACCTCTGGGGTGTTAGAAGGAGTAGTAAACAGCAAAGGCATCTGAAGACTTTAGATCATGTGAAAAACAACGTGGAGACTGATCTGAGGGTTTGTAATAAGGGACGAGTGCACTGGAATACAACCAAACAAAACAAACATCAATCAAAGAGGGATTCTAAGATGAAGATGTATTAGATTCAATAAACATCTACCATGAGATAAACACTTCAAACTCTTTTTATAAACTGACATATTTGCATGCGGGTATTCCATTTTCAAATCCATACGGCAGTGTGAAACACTTCATCTATATCTTCCACTGAGGGGAAGGGGTGTTCCAATAGGGGTTATTCCATAACCTGACCCATATGACACACTTTTTTTATGACACACGTATGAATTTGGAAACCTTAACGGAATAATAATAACAGGTGCTTTTGTTACATGAAGGGTTTCCAAATTCATAAGTGTGCCATAAGAAAGTGTTCAGATGGGTTAGGTTACAAAAACTCCCTTCCAATAGGCTATGGGGGGTCATTCTGTGTCAAATCAACCAAACACCAAAGGTCCACACAGAACCCCCTCTAATTTTCATTAACTTATGTCAAAATATTATATTTGCGGGAAAAAAATGAATTACACAATTTATTGCAAAAAAAGTACTTTCATAACTCCATATGCTTTCCGAGATTGACCTCTTAGAATTGCTAACCTTTGGAGGTAAACTATTTTTAATCTTGAAAGTTTGCTTGAAAAATTTATTTTATTATCTTATGAATATCATCCATCTATTGACATTTGCTGTACTATGCCAGGGGGCGGCAGCGCCCAGGGGTAATCCTAGAAGGATCCATCGAGTGCGAAAACATTACCCGATTAAACTTTTTTTAAAAATTTAAAAAAAATTAAGGTTTAGTTAGAATCTTACGCAATTAATTGCCTAAAAACTGTTTTTCCTATTTTCAGGGGCGGGGGGGGGAAACGACTGCCCCATTGCCACTCTGCGCATCTGCCTGTTTGATGGGGTTTCGTAACCTGACCCACTGACACAATTTCTGACATACTTAATGGGAATTTCGGGGGGGACAAAAAAAACAAAACATGAACAGAATAAACCTGGGCTTTATTCTGGACGAGTTTCAAAATTCATAAGTGTGTCAGAAAAAAAATATGAGTCAGGTACGGAAACTCCCTGTTGAACAAGCATCTTTTTTTTTTTTTTAAAAAACATTTTTATTTTAATTTGGTAATAAAATGACTTTATTTTAAATGACAAATATCGACCTTTGTCTCCTTGCATTCACATCTTCATTTTACTGCTAATGGAACACAAATGGACATCTCATGATTGCAAACTTTAGAAATGAATTTTCAAAATGAGCCACATGCATAACCAAAACCAATTCCTCAATCACCAAACTGGCAAAAGATATGGCATCGTGTGATATTCAGCTGGCGATTGTTCGCACCAATCACAAACAAGCGCTGCTTTCAATCTGATGCAGCCCATTAAATATGATAAAGTCCACTGGGCGGTTTTCAAGATGAATATCAGCAGAACTTATTTGCTTGATGAACGGTTTTATTGGGACAAGTTGAAGTTGCCACATGCACATGCTTGGTGTATTTTGTGAAAATCCAGAAAAGGTAATTAATTTTGCAGAGTCACTAGGCTAAAATCACAATATGGGCTTATTCTTAAAGGCTGACTAATAGATCTTCAAAAATATAAATTTTTGGCTGTATTAATTAACAAAATAGTCAACTAAAACTACCGACATCACCTTAAATTACTTAATTCCCCAAAGCGAAACAGATTTTTCATTTTATGCAGTGACATTTATGTCTAGTTAACAGTCCCATAGGATTGTGTATTTACAAAAAAAAATTTCTGGATCCGAATTTTATAGCAAAAGTCGTGATTTTATATATGAGGGACGGCAATTGGTTAGTTATTTAATTACAGTGATTATGGACAAGCATTATTTCTATGCCAAAAAACAATTTGTTTGAAAATTGAGGGCACCTTCATCAGCAAATCTCTGAGTCAGCCTATAGAATCAAGGATAATTATTATCACTAAAACGACCGGCACAGAATTAGGAGTGAGAGCAATGGCTAATGGATTAGCAAAGTATCGCCTACTGTACACAATAGCATCTACCAGGCCATTGGTTGACGGGGGGGAATTCTCTGAGAAGGGGTTGCCAGAAGAGGGCTCTGTAAGAAGCAATAGCACCATATGAGTTCTCAGAAAAAAACCTGTTAAGAAGTATAAAACTATTTGGTTTGCAACTTGGTAAATATTATATCAAAAAAGCTCGGAGAAAACTGGCGAGCACAGAACTAAATTAAGACGAAAAATACACGGTCTTGAAAAACCCGGAGCTCTCGCTTTCTAGGAGTGAGAAATACCAGGGGCCACAGAGGGCTGTGTTAATGTGGGATACCAGTGAACGAGCGCTAATGTATATGGTATGGTCAGTAATGTAAGTAACGTAATTGTAATGGTTTGCAATTGAATCCGATCACCCTGCAGGCAAGGTTGGCATCAGGGAGGGAAAAAAAATTACACGAAGATAACTGATATAGGTAAAAAAAAACCCTAATGTAATGCAAATATTTGCTTAAACCCCTGCTATTTCTAAATTTTTGAAACTTCTAATGGTTTGTGGGGGGGGGGGCAGCGGGTGGGCCCCGTAGCAGGTGCAAAGAAGTTGTACTAACCAATTGTGATATTACAATGAAAATATGAGATTAAAAAACTGTTCATCAAACACCTCATATTTTGTTACGATATTTCAGAGAAACCATTCTCCGCCCACAGCGGAATTTTAAATAGCTGGATATTGCTTGACTAGGCAGATCTCTACTAATGGACGTTGGTGGGATCTACTAGGTGTGCCAACAGAGAATCATAAATCTTGGTAGTTCACGGCCCCCGTCCTAGTCAGGGTGTGGGGTTGGATTCTTTCTTATGAAGATAGCCTCTCTCACCTTCTGTGGATGAGATTATCCTCCTTGATGCACTTTTGGACATTTCCTAGTCCAGTTCTGACCTGTGGTCTTATTTTGTTCTGCGAGAGCAGATGGATTTGAAGGAGTTTTGGCAGAATGTTCTTTTATTGGCGTCAAGCACCCTATTGATCTCTCCTGCCCGAAATAGGATTTATGATTCTCTGCTGGCAAACCTAGTTAGGACACCCACCAACGTCCAGAATACCCAAACATCCAGCTAACAGCCACTGATGACAAGAGATGGTTTCTATGAAAATATTTGGAAACAAAAGTGGGTGTTGAGGAACAAGTTTAATCTCATATTTTCATTTTCATCAGTAGGTTGTTTATAAAATCATGATTGTAATAAGGGCACACTCTTAATGCTATGCTAAAAATTTGTCCAATATGAGGAGATGGGTCTCGAATCATATATCACACTAAAATGGCACCAGCATGCCCAGGATTTGTTTAATTATAAATACATGAGAACCTCACATTTAGGGCTTTTCTGCAAATGTTAGGTGATCCGGCACCCCATTTGACGGGGACAAAACCGGAATTTAAAACTTGGTTTAGTAGTATTAGTACCGAGGGCATATTCTTAATTTGTGCATGCTAACAGTTGTCCAATTTTGAGGAGATGGTTCATCTAAGTTTGGACCCTTGACTGGCACTCAGGGGCAATACAGGGTAACTTGTCAGAGGGGGAAAAATTCCCACTTAATGAGGCAGGTTTTTCTGGTTGGAGGTGATTTTGAGGTAGATTTTCCTAATTGTAGGTGAAAATTTTCCAGTGAGCAGCAAAAAAGGGATGCATGATTTTCAGCTTTTCTTCACAGTCAAAGCTCTCTTGGGGTGGCAAGCCAGACCCCCCTGTTATGCTAATGCCGTTATGTTTACTTACCATCAGCAAAAGGGAATTGCACCCGAACCTGAGTGAAGGCACACCATTACAAAGTAACCCATGGAGTCAGTCATGTAGTCTGTTAGTGGAATGTTCCAATACGACAGGTTATCTTCACCGAAGAGGACCAACAAAGTCATCTAGATAAGATGTGAGACAAACAGTCATGGGATTCACTATAGGATAAAATTTGAGCTTCAATATGAGTTTCATGTTTAGAATAAAGAAATATTAACCCCTAACGGCGACAAATAACCAAAACCCGTTTTACCCGGGCCCGACCGACCCTGATTTTTTTTCAGTTTTGCCTATTTTTTTTTTTAGTTTTTTCCAAAGCATGTTTAGCCGAAATTTATCAATTTTGGGCAAATTTTTTTTGTAGAAAATTTATTTGTAAAAATTCTTCATTTGTTTCTCGTGGTTTTTGCAGATTTGGGGCTAGGTTAGGCCAATTTTGAGCTCCGAAAAGAAAAAATTTAAAAAAAATTCGCCCGCCCGACCGACCTACGCGAAAGGTCCGCTCGATCGTAAAACAGGGTTTTCTTTTTTCGTTCGCCTAACACAACTAAATCTCCCAGCACTGAGTGAGATTTAAAAGTCCAGAAAGTAGGATGATGTCATAAAACCAAGACTCGTATGGGGCACGAAATCCGTGGCCGGGCCAGCGACACCGCCGTAGCGTGCAAATCCCGGGTCATAGGACTGGGGGCCCAAATGGCTCGGGTTCCGAGTCCCCACCCGAATTGCAACTTTTTCTTGGTCCGCCTCTTCCTCACGCCTTCGTCCCTAACCGATGTGGGGTTAGGTTTAATGAAGACACTATCAGTGATCTGCCCAAAAAGAGTCAAACATTGAAATTAGCATGAATAACTTAAAAGTGAAGGATAAGTCTGTAGAATTCTCATACGATA
>JAMKCH010039901.1:0-14244 GCA_023653785.1 Ophioderma brevispina
AAAACTGTTACATAGTACCTTTAGGTTAGGGACTAGTCTCATTTAGTGCAAGCAGGGAATGTAAATATCACTAGTGGTGCAAGTCGGGTATGTATATCACTTGACCATGGCCTGCCATGAAAGTATGAACTCTTGAAACTCAAACAGCCAGTATCATACAGCTGAGAAGTGTAAACAATGGATGGGCTGTATACAACACAATAAGAACTTGTACCACTGAATGAGGGTTTGGTCCATTCG
The DNA here is from genome assembly GCA_023653785.1 of Ophioderma brevispina. Classification (NCBI taxonomy): domain Eukaryota; kingdom Metazoa; phylum Echinodermata; class Ophiuroidea; order Amphilepidida; family Ophiodermatidae; genus Ophioderma; species Ophioderma brevispina. The sequence continues at coordinate 241 of JAMKCH010039901.1, forward strand.
GATTAATCTTCTGCCTGGAGAAGAAAAATATCAACGGCGACACACTTTGACGACTACGTGGGACTTCTTATTTCTGCACATCTACATCTGTGTATATGTTATTTATGAATATTTCATTGCGGGGCAAATATGATTTTTCATTAAAATCTAGTTTTAACACGTCCCTTCTATGGGAATAAGCATATAGAGGGCGCTTATAACATACAAATCATGACATTGAGCCTATATGGGCAAAGCTTCCCTGCCATGGATCTTTCTGATTTTTGAGGATTCAGGCGGTAAGGTTAAGTAGGTATTGCATGTGCCCTACTTATATCAGTTGTCAAAATTTGTCGCCATTGCTTAAAATTGCTCTAAAAAATTAAAAAAGAGACAATATAATGGGGTCAAACAGCGTGAGCTGGGGTGCTTCCTGTTTGAATTCACCCAAAAGGTGCAGATTAAGTGTAGTAGCTTTTGAATGATATTAATCAAGCGTGGTACCGACGTACAAAAGATATGGTAGTTTTGGGTTGGATGACCCCAGTAATGGCGGATCAATTTGACCATTCATCTTGGATGGTCGGATTTGTCTATATATCGGCTGTGGATGTGGCCTGTGGCTGAACCCGGGCTGTTGACCGTAAAGAAAGGTTAACGATGCCCTTTCTCACAACGATTAACTGATTAAATTCAGACTTGTAAGAAGAACGACTGTCCCAAGGATCATATGTGGTCTAACAAAGTGACCTTGATGACACATTGTGAACTTTTGATCCCTTTTGGAAATCTTTAAAACTACATTTCCGTGGCACCTAAGATGTACGGCACCAAAAGTTACTAAAAATGAACCACTTGCCAAGAACTTTTGTGGGATGTACACAGATTGACATTTTATGGACACTCTATGTGACCTTGACCTATTTCATTAAAATCAAACAAGGTTAGGAATGCTCATGCCTGATTAACTTCATACTCTGTCAGAAGATCCACTGGCCCCAAAAGGCTCATAATGTCTTTGTAAACAAAGTGCTCCGATGACACCACGTGAACTTTGACCAATTCATTAAAATCAAACACCAAAGTACTCAATAAAACACACTGGCCAAAATCTATCAACATCGCCAAACTACAGACTCTGTTGACAAAACCGTGATGGCAGGCGACACAAGCGTTCCGGGGAAACGATGTATTTTAACTCATAAAACCGCTGAATAAAGATAAAAAAAACAAGGATTTACTAAATTGAAATTGGTTATATAGCTTGTATTTAACCGGATTAACATTTTACTGGGATGTTTTAAAGGTCCCGTCATACTTCACTGCATTGCAGTGCAGTGCTGGCATTGCAGGCACTACCAAAATGGTACTGCAATCACTTGCGTTACTGCACGCAAGGCAAGTACTGACAACGAAGTAAAATATTTTTAACTGGCGATTGCAGCAAGATGCAGTGGGGTGCAGTCAGTGTTGGAGTATGCCATTTCCCTTTGCAATCATCGCAAGTTTACTGCAACGTACGCAGTCCGGACCTGCAGTGACCTGGGATGACCTGCAGGGAAATCGAGTAGGAGTGCAGCGGACGACCTAGTGACGAGTGCAGTAAATTTACTGCACAGCAATTGCAGTGCGTGGAAGTATGAACGGACCTTAATTTTCTTATTATTTGGGTAACGCCTTGAAACACATTGGTTGTTTAAAATGACAGAAAGCATTCAAAGTGTGACCATATATAGGCCATAACAGGAAATCCCTATAATAAATTCTAGCAGCCGCTCCCAGGCAGCCGCATATACGCCGTCAGTGGTCAAATTGTTGAAATTTAAGTAGCTATAAACAATCATTTGAAAGGTAGTTGATAAGAAATGCCCAACGTAACAAGCAATTTACTTCAAGGGGTATTTTGTTGGTGTTGTATGGAACACTAATACTTGGATACATGTTGTGTTTGCCAGAATTAAGAAAACTGACCGTTTTTGTTTTTGTGTTTGTTCACTTAACCATTTCGTGATCCTTAGCGGCCCGGCGCGTAGCTACCATAGAGACAGAGTGGACCAAGTCCACGGGCCCCGAGAGGTAGGGGCCCCAAGGATTGGGGAAAAAAGAGAGAGGGAGGAGAAAGACAGAAAAGAAAAAGAAAGAAACGCGAGAAAAAAAAAAAAAGAGGAAAATTACAGAGCTAGGGAGGGAGAGGGTGAACAAATATTATAAGATTGCCTAATGCTGTGACGCTACATTTATTAATCCTGGGGCCCTTCTAAACTGCATGCTACTGATAAGCGAGAGGCCCTATCTTAATGTCAACGTAGGCAAGTCTGCATTAAAAATTATTCCTATGGGCCATTTACCAGGGCCCCTAGATACCAACTTATAATGGCATTGGATTCAGTGACCCTCGTCATGGGTCCCGCGGTGCAGGTTTGTTATTCTGTACTTAAATTTTGGATCCCTTCTGGGCCTATTTGACCCAATGGCAAATTCTGACCTGCACTAGTTTTGAATCGTGCTAACCCAGGGGCCCGGTTGGTATTTTGTCCACGGGCCCCGAACATGCTAGCTACGCCACTGCCTTAGCCTTACCTTCATGGCATCCAAAAAGTTTACATTTTTAATACACGTATCACTTAAACCATTGGCCTAAATCTCGTTATTTTTTAAACGGTGAAATTACAACACATGGGGCCTCGGTAGTGGCCTTTGGATCACTGTGATACCAATATTTGCTCTTAACATAAAGATCGACTTTGGGAATCAACGTAAAATATTTAAAATACGCTTTAAAGGTTGATTCAGAGATTTCGACAAACATTTTTTGTGTAGTTATTAAAAATAGTCATCGAGAACTAAAGATAGTCACCTAAAATACTTAATTCCAAAGCTAGAGATGAATCGGAGTTTCCGTTTTCAAGCAGTAAACATTTATCACAGCAAAACAGTGCCATAGGATACCGTGTATAACAAATTCCGTATCCGGAATTTATAAAGTTGTAATTTGATATGAAGGTCTTCGATTTGAGCTTAGCTATTTTATAAAATTTATAAATTGTTAATGACAATCCGCTTGCTCAACAATAACGCATAATTGATGGTAATTTATGAGGGTTTGATACTGCCTGTGTCTAGAATGTCTACACAAAGCAACTTTCCTCCTGGTATAATGGTTATTGTTGCCATGGTTATTATAAATAAATTAATGCTGTTGCATGTCAACGAAATAACACACTACCAAGCCGGTAGCTATAGATCACTAGCTAGAATTCTTTAAAAACATGAACTATTTAAGTTAGCTGTTAATAGATGAAATTGTATATTGTATATTGAAATTGTGTTAGCTGTTAATAGATGAAATTGTATTACGCATTGTTAAGGTCAGCCTGTATTGTTTCTGCAGCACTGCAGTCGATATTTTGTTGCATAACTAATCCTGGTATAAATATGATCATGTGTTTTGGTACACCCATTTTTAAGGGGGGTTTCCGTAAGGTGACCCACTTCTTTCTGACACACTTATGAATTCGGAAAACCTTAACGGAATAAAGCACATAAAACTGCGTGGCTTATTCTGTTAAGGCTTCCAAATTCATAAGTGTGTCAGAAAGGAGTGGTTCACCTTACGGAAACACCCCACTTATGAATTCGGAAAACCTTAACGGAATAAAGCACATAAACATTGTGGCTTATTCCATTTCCGGAATTCTATTACGATTTCCGAATTCATAAGTGTGTCAGAAAAAAAAGTGGGTCACCTTAGGGAAACACCCGATTTTAAAGCTGATTCTAACTTCTCATACCATAAAAAGATTTGGACTGATTAAATAAAAGAAACGTTTAATGAAGACTCGAACCAGAAACCTATCTAGTCTCAATCTTTACGCAATGCTATGCAAACCGATCTGGCAGATCTGGTATTGTTTTGTGATACTTGAAACAATAGTCTTACAGAATAAGCTCACACTGCGTATGAGCTTAATAAAAACCATTCCATTATAAAACCATATAATAAAAATTGACCGTTCACGAACATTGTCGGTGGCTATGACTATGAGGTTGTTGTGTACGCTTGGGTATGCTAAAAACATAACGCACCCTGCAAGCAATTATAGTCACTACTAACACCCCAGGTCTACCGGCCAGTTTGATTGGTTAAATATATGATGTATTTAGCCAATCAGAGACATGGTAAGAAAAGCAGGTTTGTAGAGATATACTAGTAGACTGTCCATTTTGATTGGTTACTCAACATTATTATAATGGTATATCATATAACTAGCCAATCAGAGATACTGTAAAAAACGGTGATAGATCTGAGAGATTGTTTTGTTCAAAATGGAAAATTCATGCATTTTCATGACCATATCCACAATCAGCATGGAAAATCTATTACATAATTGCTTAACTCGTTGTTCAAAAATGACAAATTTATGCATTTTCATATTCAGAATAGCACGAAAATTGCGTTCAAATGAGTGCAAATTAATTAGTCTTGTCTTAGGTCAGAGATTTTGGAGATGCCGGGCTTCCTATAAGTCTTTTCCTAGATGACCTATACGCTCATTTATGAAGCCTTTATAGCTTCCGGTTTTATATTAGTGAGTTATTTTGTTGAAATACACATTCACTGTGCGCCTCAAATGCACGGGGGGTGGGAGGGGGCCTAAACTTTTTTCAGGTAGGGATGTGCGGCCCCGATTTCCGAACTTGGGGCTTATGAACTAATTAGGGGCTTGGTAACTGAAATTTTGAGAAATTTGTAGGCTTGGGAGCTGACATTTGGCTAAAATTTAGCTTCTGAGGCAAAACTTTTCTGAAAAGGGGACCTTAAAGGTCCCAGGAAATGCAAATAGAATTGATGTGGCTTGTGTCAAGTCTACAAGGAGGGGCGAGAAAGCATTCAATATTTGGGTTGGTGATGACATCATTAATGACTATTGATTTTTCAGAGAGTAATAGAAAATTCCAGGTGACTGGTGTGAATCTATTCATGGCACTGACTGAAAATCAATAGTTTCACTAATGATGTCACTGGTAGTGTATTCTTTTTTGTGGCCCTGTTTATTGCAATGGAATGCCCGTAAAGATTTGGACTAGGTTTATCATCTCATTTCCTGGGACCTTTAAGAACTGAATTATGCTTCAACTGGGGGTCTTAGGAACTGCTGGAGAGACGCGAAATGGGGGTCTTAAGGGCCGCACATACCCGTACCTCTCTATATGCTCAAATGCTTGTAATGCCTGCATGCTTTTCAGAAAGCATGTCAGAATCCAAAAGAATGCTGTCAATGATAGCAATGGCCTGGGATGACTGGCAGTGGTGTCAATGACAGGCCCTAGGCCCCGCCCTAGGCTGACAGGCAAGTCAAATCATAATAACTTCATGGTCAAACTATGATAGTGAAGGAAAATAAGTTATTGAAAGTTTCACACAATATAAACATCTATATTATTTTCTAATAAGTTGAAGTGATTTTTTGAAAGACTAATTTTAATATTTTAGATTTTATTATTTGCCATACTGTTCCTTTAAGGTCCAGCTGTGAAACTTAGTACTCGACTATTATCAGGGGTCTGTAACCTTTTCTCTCTTGTGTTTTTGCATAAGATTACTAATTTTAAAAAATATGAAAATTGCAACTGACAAACTTTTTTTGCATTAAATTGTCTTCAATGTCATCATTATTAATTGAGGGTTACTAAGAGGAAACTAAATTAAACACTTCGCCAATTTTATGACTAAAACTTCATTCCACTTTGTTTGGATTTAAAGTCTATATACACGTTGTAATGGACCTTCAAAGTTAATGGTCACGATTTTTTTCTATTTATTCATCCTCCTTCATCCATTAAAAACTATAAAGAAGTACACAAAGCCCAGAACATTGTTTGGAAACCCAAAACAGAAGCAGGCAAACATGCAAAACAAGTCAAACACATTCAAAGACAACAAGCAACAAAGCATCAATTACAGTATAAAATGAAAGATTCAAAAGATAGGGAAAGACAACAGGAAAAGGGAGCCTAGGTTTAGAGATTAGGGTATTGTTCCCACACAGCATTATGCCGCGCATTCCAGATGGTGTAGCTGGAAACAAGTGCAAGCTGACTAAGCTCACTTTTCATGGTCTTAACCTGGTTTTTGGTAGCTTGGAAGAGAATCTTGAGTGGTTTTTAATTTTCTTTAGAAATCAAACCACGGCTACCAATCTCGACACAAAATAGATCACATTTATAACCTTTTTGGTCAAAGTCCTGAATAAGATGAGTATATTTGGAGACCTTGCGATCATGTGCTTATTTGTTTCAAAAGGGACCGTAAGCTCAATGAGTTTAACTGAGGAGCCTTCAATAACGACCATACCCGGTTTTAAACTTGTAATCAGAATATTAGGGGGGATTGTCCCCCCTGCAGTTGAATAACCAGGAATATCGGCAAATAAGGAAACAGAATTGAACTTATCCTTAAAAGTTTTGGCAAGATGGGAGAGGATATCTTTCTTGTCAGATATAATGAGCAATAAGTAAAGTAGATGTGTAAAACCACCTTTCACAAATGTATGTTTGCTTATGCTTTCCGATACAGGTAGTGATAAACTCGTTGCACCATGCGGATGTGCAGGTTCTACTAAATATGTTCATCTATCTTGTCTGAATAAATGGACGGCGGTAAAAGGCTCGAGTTCTGCGAAATATGTGAACTACCATACAACAAAGAATACGTCAAAATACCTTGTTGTTCAGTAAGTACATTTTAGGAAACAGCGTTTTCAAACTTAATTTGTCAATTAAGATGTACGCCTACATCTTTCTGTTTTTCTAAATGAGATAAGGCAAACAAAAATAAAAAACATGTTTTTCAACACGACTCTACGCCTGCACACAAGAAAAGTGTGGTCATGCAAATTAAGCTAAATTAGCTATTCTGGTCAATTCAATAGACAAAAGGCCATCCACATGATCAAGTATGCACTTAATAAAAATATATCATAATAGCTTAGCCAGGATTTTTTTGTAGGTGGGTGTTTTTTTAAAAGAGGGACTTTTCTCTCAATTCCATCCTTAAAGGGGGGGGGGGCGAATTTGGCAAAAGTGGACCTTTTTACCGAAATTTTAACCCTTTTAGGGGCAAAAAAGCATAAAATCCCTAATTTTTGGCTCGCTCCACTTGCAAAATTTATTTTGTTTGCCTTTTGAGCTCTTTAGAAGGATTTTTTGGCCCTTTTTTAAATTGGGGAAGGCCGTTCGCCCCCTCGCCCCTGGTTTTGGGCCTGTAAAGTAGTCTCCTCGATTTCAAATTCTCCAATAGCGGATATGGTATTTTAGTTAACCTCTTTTGAATTTAGATATTTTCTTTTAGAAATTATATGTTTTTTTCTTTAAAACTGTTCAAAAACTTAGGTCTATAGAAAAGAAAATGCTTTGGCATATATTGGAATTGTCATGGTTGTATGTAAAGAAAAAAACTTTGAACCACTTCAGGCGCGGCGGTGAATGGGTGATAAAGCAACATTGCTATCGAATTTCGGTTTCATCCGTTGATTGACGTCTCGGAAAACTTCATGTTTCCATATCAAATTTTACATAGTAAACAAAGAATATTTGACCAAGGCTACTAGGTACAAAAACATGGAAACGCCGACCACCAGAATACTGTGCAAACAGTGCAGCATAAAGAAAATACATTAAAATAAATTGCCTCCCCCGACAAGGCTAATTGTAAACAGCAGGAACTCGGGGTTAAAGTGGGTTTTCATCATGTCAAATACCGACCGGAAAAAAAACATAAAACTAAGGTTTAAGGATGGCATCTGGCAAAGCCAAGTGTAACACCGTTATTAGATTTCTGAGAGATGAAAATCTCAATGGTTGTCCCCCGTCATACATTGTATGGGGCCATTCTCCGATTAAAGTGTTCAGTTTGGTCTCCAAAATGACCAAATTCAACATTAAGACTTTTAACTGCATGAGGGGTTTGCACTTCCGTCAGTGCATAACGGGGGGTCCCTAGGGACCCCCCTAATATAACCATTTTCCAAAAGGATTGTTTAGATGAAATCTACCACATGTTAGAAGGCTTCTTCAAAGGACATTCAAAAATAAAGAAATAAAAAAACGGAAGAAAGTTGTTCAGTAAGAAAATTAGGGGCAAAACCAGTGATTTTAATTTGCGTCAAAATGTTGCGAAAAAGACACTATTTGTTATGCTTTTCTACGGCATTGCTTCACCTTGACTGTGCTGATTGCTTTAATTGGTGAAGATCTCCACATTACCCCCCCGCACCCCATGACCTATATTACCATTATTAGCACAAATATAAATGTCGCATGCCATTTATAATTTTTTAGGGTTACTTGTATTTCTTACCATAGGTTCTACAGTAAACCGCTAGGCCTATGATGTATATTAAAAATCTTATGGCTTCCATGGCCTACCTTACTATACTTTGCAAGATTTTTTTTGTTAATTACTTATTTACTTTGTTACTGTCACTAGGTGTATGCAGTATGAAAATCAGAATCACAGTAAATCTAATAAGATTTTTCATTTTTGTCATGGGCATTCCGTTAGTGCATAAGGGGGGGCTGGTTCTTGTTGGCGCCTAGGGACCCATGCTACTTAACGCAAAAAAAAAACGACGCGAGATGGATTTTGAATTTTTTTTGCACCAATGCACAAAAGCGCAACTAAACGTTAGACAATACAAAAATATATACAACCAACTAGATTGCAGCGTTTAAAAATCGCCGGCTGGAAAACAAAAAAAAATGGATAACCTCGCAACCCCCTTAAGCAGTTAAGTGTTAAGAATTCATGAAATCAATTTGAAAATCGTAAAAATTAATATTTCCGCAGAACACGGAACCAATGCATGTGAATCTTCTTAAAACAATTTGCCGATTTTTTATCATAATAGCCTAACGTTAGCACTGAAGTCACGTATCTGGGTAACTTATCTGGCCAGCTTTTTCTTAGTCGTGCTGTTTCGTTGATGAAAGTACGATCTTCACCGACTTAGTCTCTACACTTATCAGGTATTACCTTCATACTATAGCATTGGTTGTACCTTCCATGTTGTCCCGGCGGTTTGCAAGAACGTAGCGGAAGGGGGGTAACGTATCTGGCGTGGTTTGACGTACCATGAGGAATTTCTTTCATACTAGGGGCTGGAAATTGTTTTACTTTGAAACCGGCATTTTTTATGCAAAACAAGACTATAATATAACATTGACATTCTGCTCGATTTATCACATAATTTGAACTTGTTGTTCCGTTATTTTTAGCAATTTTTATCCATTCCATTATGTACCTTAATCTGGTGCATTGTTGTCGACATGCTCTAGAGAACCTTACGAAACTTTATAGTCCAATATTATTTGTTCTTTGACTTAATACTAGGGAATAATAGAGGTTGATAAAATGCAATGTAATCTGCCTGATTACGCGGTCTTGTGTAACGAGGAGGGACACATTTTAAAGACGGATTTGGGCTGGCGACATGGCGATTGCAAGAATTACGCATCTTTAGCCATATTGCTTGGATGTTTCTCCCCCGGTTACAACTTCTAGTCCGGCATCATTTTGAAAACATAACATCCTAATTATATTTATCTTCATAAACATTCATTCTTAACGGGCAAAACCAAGCGGTTAAAAACGTGCATGAATTGTGAGCGCCACGAAAAACCACTTTTCTGAAACTTTATCGGAGATGGCCCTAAAATGGTGTAAAGGACCATGTATAATAAACCCGTCGTCTCTCTGCCCATTTTTCAGAAAAATGTTCCTGCTGATTTCTAAATGCATGGACACAGAATTCTGTCACTCGGCCTAAAAAAAATGTATAAATCGTAATTATGAAAACACAATTATCAGATACTAGCATGGAGTAAATCACCCAAGCCATGGCCATTCAGCCTGCTGAATGAACCGTCACTAGAGTTACCATATGCTCATCCACCAAGGACACAGTTCAATTGGTTGTACTAATACTCCTGTCAATGAAGGTCACAGAAATCGACCTCAAGCGCCCAAAGTTCTCTGATAGCTGCAGGCCTGACGGCCAAAAAACCTAAACACCATTAGTACGTAATCACTTTTCAAGCGGTAATAACGACCGTCTTTCCTACCTCTAGTTATCCATTAAAGGTGTTGATGACCCGATAGACAACCTCGTCCCCCAACTTTTACTTCTTATAAAACTTGACATTTTGATATCAGAAGAAATGTAATGTTTTTCTCGTTGCCCCTTGTTAAGTGTAATGCTCATAAATAAAAATATTAATATGGTTGTCCACATCGCTTTCCAATGTATCATGTGCTTTTACTGCGTTAACCGAATAAAACACACGACACCAGAGTATACATGGGTTAATTGTAATTATGCCAAAATTCCAAATAAAAACGCTAGCAGGGAGTATTCATGTTCAGATTCAGAGAATCTATTGTATACGGTAATCTTCGCCTTCTCGGCCTGTTCGTTGTTATAATGCGTTTTTGTTTTTCGTTGTTGATGTGTTTGTTGTTGTTTCACCCCTCAGATCAAGTGAGACGTGTAATAAAAATACAATAGTGTGGGTGGGAGAGTTCTGTCTTGTGGCTTTGTATACATGGCGACTCGCTATTTTGGGAAGTAAACGAAAGGATGAAAAGGATGGATATGGAAAAAAAAATATTTGTTTTTTATTTCCTCTGGACAACAACAAACACGGACACAAATCACGTTTCATTCAATCAAAGGAACAGTAATGAGAATTGGTCATGTTTGCAGAGTTTTGCCATTTGACAAGAAGGTCTTGGAGTTGCTGCAATATGACCGAGAGAATTAATTTTGCACACAGTTTCAATTAGGTTCAATTCTATCTAAACAAAACCACTGGGGGGGGGGACCGTCTAGAGGTGCATGCCAACTGTCATGTTACACCTCATTTATTCCAATGCCAGTTGAGGCTCTATTTGCAAATTAAAACCATACAAAAGGCGAATAACACACATGACTATCTCCAAAAGCTCCAAAGTGGTCTTCTGATTTTGCCGTGCAAAAGGCGAATAGCGTATTCAATAGCCAGCCATGTTGGTGGACATAATAGACGATTCCAGTATACAATACATTCACCTGTCAATGATCTCTGTGCAATCGCTAAACATGGATCGAATGACAGCTTAATGTATGGTAGTCCTGGAATGTATGCATGCTTGTCCACAAAAATGTCTGGTGGCTGAAGCATTATTGAAGACAGTCTATAACCACATATGACTATCTCCAAAAGCTCCAAAGTGGTCTTCTGGCAAAAATCAAGTAAGGAAGGGGCTAGAGAAGCATTTGCGGTTGCCCAACTTGCCTTCTATCCATGCCAGAGCATGTCATAGAACATTATACAGCACACAGTTCGCCCTCTGGTCCGTAACATTTAAAAAACTATAAGGTCTTTCGAATCCTGTTGGTGTACGAGGTGGTTGTGGCGTCCCTGTGTCCACTAAACGTGTTTGGCAAAACGCGAAATTTTGCTGACAAGCTATGGACCGGCCTTGTCCGCTATCGCAGCTGTTTCTATGAAGGCAATACCGGATGTGGCATGCTTTATGCGCACGCTCACGTACAATCATGGCGAGTTCCCGCGGCATGTCGGGTTTCACGCGTGTGTATCGAGTTTTCCTCGCCATATGTCGAGTTGGCAGCGTTATATGTCGACGTTACAAGCGCTTATGTCCAGTTGCCCTATATACATCGAGTTGTGCTCTCTCTATGTGAGTTTGACATAAATATGTCAGTTTTTACGCTCCACGTATCAAATTAGGGCGAGTTTTCCCGCGCATGTCGAGTTTCACCTCGCTGTGTATCGAGTTTTCCTCGCCATATGTCGAGAGTGCCGCGTTATATGTCGAGTTTACAGCGCTACTATGTCCAGTTTGCCCTCTATTACATCGAGTTTTACGCTCTATATGGTGATGTTTGACATAAATCATGTCCAGTTCAAAATCTCGACATGATTTTTTGGTGTACTGTGGGTACTAAATAATCATGTCGAGTTGTGCTCAAAATGGTTGAGAAAAAATCATGTCGAGTTTGCTCAGGTTGAGAAAAAAATCATGTTGTTTTTTTGCTCATGTTGAGATTAAAAAAATCATGTCCAGTTGCACATGTTGAAAAAATACAGTCCCCCAGTTTTTTAAAACTCGGCCTGATTTATCTGGACTTGATTTATTCTGGACATGATTTATGATAGAAAACTCGGCATATAGAGTTCAAACTGGATACGCAGCGCTGTAAACTCGAGACATATAGCGGTGGTAACTCGTCATACAGGCAATATGAAACTCGCCATGATTTGATACGTGGAGTGTTCGTGATTGCCATCCATTGCTTCGAATGAACTTACCGCTATCATGCGTTAATCGACAGACCCAGGCCGGGGTCAACTATATCCCCCGTTCCCCCAGAAACTTTCCATTGCATATCTTTCGCAGAGGTTGTGTTTTACATGTAGGCTATCCCTCGGACTTATCATACAGTGTTGAGTTATTTTGTATTTACTTTAATGGATGTACTACCAGGTCTAGGTTATAAAGTAAACTACAAGAATTACTACGTGTTCATCATAAATTTTATGATGTTGATTCACTCTGAATGACAATAATAACGTTGGTGGAAAAGGTCATAAAAGCAAATTAGCAAAAAGCAGAAAGCAGAAAGCAAATGGTGGAAAAGGCAGAAAAAGCCAGATAGCAGAAAAGCAGATTCTGCTTTTCGCGCCTTCTGCTTTTCTGCCTTTTCCACCAAACGATAGGCATAACTGCTGATGATTTGAACAACGCGTGTAGGGAAGGCGCATTACCACGCATAGCCTTGGCATCATTTCCTGACCAACACGGCAAATGCCGTTATCGGCTGTTTCTAATGGTGAAATAGCGGTATGCAAACGGCAAAAACCTTCTCAGAGCAGGTTTGATTTTGCGGTACCGTGTCGCGTTAAAATAGCGGTTCGGGCTGTTTCTACTGAACAGGATAACGGATCGACCCGCTTCCGACGAGGAAAACGTCCCCAGTACACCAATGTCACAAAACCACTTTTCCCATAGGATTTTTTCCACGAAGCTTGGCACATGCAACCTGACTACCGAAGCTGTTATTTATATTCTGAAGAACATTTAAAATATGATCAGTTCGGGATTCATGGGAGCGCACGAAAAGCGACCATTTCGTTTTGTATCTTCTCGCACATTATGCATTGTAGTCCAGCAGCGGAGGAGGAGTAGATAAAATCTCCCTGATAAAGTTTTTTCTCATCTGATTATATCTCTTTGAAAGGTATATAATGGAATCCAGGTGGGTGTTACGTGTAAAATTGCCACCCTTGGGCAATTTGAGGAAAATCAAGATGGCCGCCACTTTCACTGTAAAAACCCCAAATTGCCAGTTTCCATGGACAAGTCACCCCAAAGCGTGGCAATTGTTTTTTTTTTTTAATAATTATTCATGTTTGAGGTAGGAAATGTTAAATTATAATGTATCTTGGAAGGAGCTTGCTTAATTGAGAAATCCAAGATGGCCGCCATTATAAAGCAGAAAAACCCGAAAATGCACTTTCCACAGAGGAGATCTAACCCAAATAAAAGTTTTATCATTTTTCTCATCTGATTAGATATCTCTAATAGGTGTTATAATATTATAATTAAGAGGGATGTAAACTTGTCACCCTTAGGCAATTAGAAAATCCCGATGACTGCCGTGGGCCATAAAAAACCCCCCCCCCCAACTAAAATATTGCAGTTGTACAGACGGCGGCAAACTCAAAATGCATTTTTGTAACACGGAGCGACCAACTGATTGTGATGTTTTCGGTATGCGCTACGGATGGTGAGGCAACCCAGCGGCTGATTGTCCTTCGCTACTGGAACATATGGGGTGGGGGCGTTTAAGATGAAAAGCTGTTATGTATTCGGATCCTTCAAGATGCCTGAGGTACCATTTTAGTGCCCTGACCGGCACCAGGGTTTCTTCGACCGTCCCGCAGCACAAGGCCAGGTCCGGG
>JAMKCH010039902.1:0-12825 GCA_023653785.1 Ophioderma brevispina
TGCAAATTTATTTTTCCTTTTTTTCCTTTTCTCACATGTTGACAATTTTTTTACTTCAGATTGAGAAAATTGGACTAATTTTCCCAACAATTTTTTAGAAAAATTGGGTTTCCCGATTGAGAAAATATTGGAACAACGACCCCTTTTCCATATACCAAAATTGGGAATGAAAAAAGGGATCAATTGATATACCAGGGCTAAAAATGAGACCTCTTTGCAAGTCCCCGTAGGGTCATTTGTGTTTGAGAATCCCCCCTGCATATACCCCTTCCCATGATCACAGCTTTGCTATCAATGACCTTTTTTTGATAAACAATATGTTACAGTTGGTAAAAAAGTGGCAGACACAATTGTGATTTTCTTCATTTGTATGATGCTGTATCCTTTTTCAACCATGACCCTAAATAAGTATATAGGTTAAAGCAAGATCAAGTTCGAGTCATCCCCCCATATAGCTTGCTATTAATGCCCATGGTTAATTAAATTGAATTGTTGGTTACACAGTTTGAAAAATGGTCCACACAAAATTGCATTGTTTCCATAAAAAGTGGCCAGAAATGGCAACAACATTGTGTTACTACTGCTGTCCCCGGCCTGCTGTCACTTAGTCCATAGATTGATAGATGTTATATCCTTTTCACCCATACGTCAACAAATCTTTAAGTGTTCTACACAACACTGTTATCTCAATTTAGCTTCTTTCTTGATACCGTTCATTATACATTGATCATTATTTCCCTGGTCCTTAGTGTATAGAGTGTGTGCAATTAATCAAGGGCAATTGCCCCTAAGTAATGATCTAATTGTTAGACCGAATTCAAAATCAACCCTAAGCTTATGAGTTTTGTTCATGAACGTGGGCACTGGCAGGATGGAGATGTGGAATATCCGAGAATCACACAGGACAACCGTTCGCACCACCCCCCCCCCCCCCCACACACACCACGACCACAAAACCCACAAAAGGGGCAATGTCCACCTATTGTTGATTTTGTCCATAAAATGGTCCCAAAGTGTAGAGACGTTTGACAAGAAAGTCCCCTTTTTAGTGATGAAATGTTCAAAAGGGCCATTTTAAGTTTTCCAAAAAAAAATTTTACCAAAAAGGGTCCACATTTTCAAGTCCCCCCCCCGCACCCCCTAAACAAGAATTTTAAAAAAAAGTAACCGTACAAGTCATATCAAGTAATTTGATTGCTCTAAAAGGCACCCTAAACCATGGTAAGTGTATAATATCCTACCCTTAATTAATAAGTTTGGCAATATTTAACCACTGAGCCTAATACGATACAACCTGAAACTGGAAACTTCCAAATCGTACACTAATGTAGTAGGGGTGATTGATAAGTTCTAAAGCCTATGGTAGAAAGAGATATGGGCTCAAGTTCAAATTTTCAAAAAACCTCTACTTTTTCATTCTTCAAATGAAAATCCAGAAGTTTCATGTGTTTATCTGTTTCTATTTTTTACTTGCAGGTATCAACCTTGAGAGTGGTTTTGCCGGACCTATTGAAGCAATACGCGAGAAAATTAACCAAGGTTCATGAAACATGTAAACGGTGTAAAATTGAACTTGGTCGCATATCTCTTTCTAGGCTTAGAACCTTATCAATCACCCCTCGTAAGTTCAAGTCCGGTTTCAAGTGTGAAACGTACACCACTCTTTTTTCAAGATTTCAGTGGCTTTTGCTACCCTTTTACGTATCGGTGCCACAATCTTGAATATATCTTTTTACGTGTTTCTTTGGTCGCACATCCCCTGATATCCCCTTATCAATGAACAGTGACCACCCCGGGCCCCAGATAGAAAGAATGATTAAAAATTCACAAATGTGGCTGGGACTGAAAGATAATCCACTAAATTTTATCTCTTGTAGTGCGAACCACGGTTATAAAACAACAATTCATTCAATAATTGGTTTAATCCCCTTCTTACCAGGGGGGTTACCCCTAGTAATTTGCTCCGGTGTGCTAAAAGCCAAAAGCTTTCGTAAAAAGCTTATGGGTATTCGTTCTCTCATCCTTTCTGGGTCATTTTAGCGAAAAAAAAATGGGAAGTAGAACCCTTCACAGGGGTTAGGTATTGCATTCAAAGTCGAAGGGATAGATAGGTGGTTGCCACCTCAGGATATTTTATGGTACATTTTTGAAAAGATTAGCACAGTATGGCTCTAAAACTCTATTGGTTATGTAAAAACTAGTCAATTGCCATCATTTAGAGCTGACAACCGCGTGAATGAAAATCCGATATTCCTACGATTTTTAGCGCCCCAAATGGAATTTTCACCATTTTATATGGAAACTGCAAATTTGTGGGGCACAATGACTTTATGATGTCATTGTGACGCCATACTAGGTAGTTGGTACTTATTTGGTATCAAATGGAAAGAGGAGGACCATAACATCCACTGGTATTCAAAATCCATAGCATCGGGTATTTGGTGATTTAACGAATTTCGAGGGGGGGGTGGTTTACCACCCCCCCTTGGTAAAACCGTGTTACAAAAAAAGGCTTGGAAGACGAGGGAGGGAATATAGACTACGTCAACCATGTTCTCTTGTAATTTCATGAAACAACTTGGTTTACTTAGCCAGGGGCATTAATAGCCAAGGTATAATGGGTTGTGTTAGGGTTTGCTATAAATTCGTTGCAAAAACATGAGGCCTAACTCTTGCTTTGGACAGGACGCACCCGACTGGGGTCTGAAATAAGGCAAATTTATGAATATTATTGTCTCTAATTAGGTATTGCATATACAAGAAAACGAAAGGTGCAATAACAAACAAATACCATATACAATATTCCTGTGAAATTTTGCCACCATTTGATACCAAAGGTCGATATACTTTGGACGATCGTATGACCTTTTGACCTTTGAACCTCGTGTCAGGGCACTAAAGGTCAAAAGAAAAAATGGCAACATCGATTTTCTGAATAGTCAGACCCAGTAGAATACCTTTATAATGGTTGCCAACAATGAACATGAAATCCATAAACGCACTCTATGGAGAAAATAGGACCCCTCCACTAGTTGAAATGGGTTTTATTTTATTACGATCTTCAATGGTTCTTTACATTAGGAGTAAGAAGGAAGGGGAAAACTGGCTTATAATCATGTTGTTTTTCTACTGTATAGGCCGAGTATTCTTTGGCGAAAAAAACAGCACACAATTCTATTTACTTGTCCACAATCTTGCTGTATATCGCTGTGGGAGTAAGTGTTTGTATGTCCTTGTTCTTTGATTTCTTGATGGTCGTGATAGGGTTAATAAGTAGCCCTTACAAGTTGGAGTTTTACTTGCGGATGTTTCGGATCTTGAATTGAAACTGAAAAAGTAAACTAAGAAAACAGGCAATAAATTGGATGTAATTTGTGTACAAGAATAGATTATTATCTACCTGATAGTTTTGAATGACATTCAGAATTTAAGTTGCATAATTTATAAGATCTGTTTGGTATTGGGTGTATTTATAAAGAAAATATCTAAATCTTGTAGAGCATAACATTGTATAGAAGGAAATAGCAAGTTTAAGACACAATAGAAGTACATTATTCATCTGCATTTTTGGCGAATCTATTCCGTTCAATCTAGAATTGAATAAAATTATCATTTACAACCATTACTGAAGAAGACGTGCACGTTTCCTCCATTTACCACACTGTGATGATTTGATTTGTCTGGTACAACGTCCCATAAAGCAGGGCCGTTTCAAGATGTCACAAGACTTAGGCACATACGCCTGGCCTGGGTACACGATTTATGCACCAATCAATAACGGCTGTTTCAATTGTTCGGCCTTGTACTGCTGTACTGTTGATGCATTGCAAGGTACTCGTGGCATTGAGTCATTTGAAGACAGGAGTTTGGTAAACCAAAAAATTTGACAGTTGTGGGTTCTATTAAATTGGGTTATGGTTTTTTGAAAATGGCAATATGCGACCTACATCTGGATCATCACCTTAACATATTCTACCAGTAAGTTTGGAATGATTTGATTAGTGGTGGAATGAAAAAGAATGCATATCCTGGACACCATTAACAAGTCCACAAGAGTGTGATGTTCCTTATGAAGCCATAACATGTGGATCCTTTTGTAACGTAATGACACTGGTATGCAGCAGGATCATTTATATTTGATGACAAAATCCTCAACTTACTATATTGGGGACCATTCAAGCATGTTAATGTTGCCGTCCAATTTGCAGGTGTTTGCCGAGTGTTTCAAGAAGCTTTTGCAGCAGCGTATTGTGTGCAGCACATGCTTATTGGTAGGATATATGTGAGACCGTGTTAAACGGTGGCCGTTTTAAGATATTTATGGGTTTTGCTAATTAACGCGGGTTTGTAAAACAAATCATATATTATTGTGAAGGTGTTACGTACGAACTCGCGATTGAGCATGGCCATATTATTGTGCATCTTCTGTTGCTGTGATTTGAAGTGAGAAACGTGGGCTTTAAACACAGTGTTTTCCACAAATGCGTTATGCTTGAACCATAAAGCCAATCAATCTGAATCACGGAATTGATGGTTACATTGGATTGAAAAAGGAAAGAACCAAACACTGGCTTTAATTGAAATAGATCCCCAAATGGGTCAATATATTCAAATTCCAAATATTACAGTAGGTTGTGATGTGGTTTTGTTTGATTCGAGAGACGTTGGTGAATGTGTGGAAAGTTTGATAACGAACAATGACTTATCTCATCAATAATTAGAGTATGAACATGAGCAAAAAGCTTTCTAAGTTAACTTAGCTTTTGTGTTAGTTAGTGGCCAAGTATTGGAACGTGCACGTTTTGTGGTATGTGATATACAGGTAAACTAACAAACTGTGCAGGGGCGGTCCACGTATGTGGAAATGGCCACTCTGTTGGTGCTGCAAGAAATGCACTTGGAAAAACAAGTTTTGAGGTAGTTCGTAGAAGGGAATTCAGTTCAAATGAGCTTGATAAGAAAGTTTGCCACATCCCCCACCACTGTAACAAATAACCTAAGTGGTTTGTAGGTGTGTCGGTCAAGTTTTGTAATGATTCTGGAATGCATGTCATAACTTTTCTTGATCATTGAAAATAGAGACAATTTTTCAGCAATTCTACATCTGTCATTGTCACTGGTTTTGAATTGACAAATCTGAACTATTTATGTCATCAACGAAATAACTTGTATTGAACACCTGTGAGAATGCTAAGGGATTTGGCATAGTGTGAAGCTATCGAGGCATTATAGTGGAATCACGATCAATTGTGTTGTTGGCAAATTGTTCTTTAGCAAAAGTTTTGGAGCAACTAGAGAGGTATATTGTTGAATAGTCTGAATTTAATATTTGCATGTTGTTGCACAAAATCTGTGTAGTTCATGCAAATTGTGCTGTGCAACATGTGGATCAATAAGTGATGTTTTGCCATGAACGCATCTTTAGCACAAAATGTGGGGATGTAATTAGGTCTTTTCATTTCTCGCCAGGAAGATGTAAATACAGAGATGGTAGTAATTAGTCATCAAACCGATGAATTTACATAGGACTGTATATGGGTCTTCCATGAAAAATGTCCTCATCACACTTGTGATATGTGTGTCACAAAATTGTTTCTATTAATTAGACCAAAACCTGTTATATGATAATTAGTTCAACTTGTGGACTAAATCAAAGGCTTTCATATGCCAACCAACTTGGTGCAAATTATTTTATAACATTGTCGTTATTTTCATGAATACGATGTGGTCCGGGGTAAATATACGGACATTTGTGGAAATAGAATGAACCATCAGAAAGAAGTTGTAAAGCAAGAAAATGGTGTTGACTTCCTTTTATTGTATAGGGGGGCAGAAATATAGGTAAAAACATATGAACAGATCACATCTTAAAATATTCTTTGTCATTTTCACAGTATATTTCTATAAAGTGCAAGAATCAGCGGGTAACTTTGGTGTCGACTTTAATGTTTTTGTTACATAGTGAAAGGTGTGTGACTTTCCATATTTTGTCAAAGAACTCTATATCAATTTAGAATGATAATATATGAATGAGGTACAATTAACGCATTAGAGACAAAAATGTTGTCATATTTCAGATTTAGCACAAAAATGGATCAAAGAAGTACTGTGGTGTCCGATGTAACACGTTGATAATTTAATGCAAGTTTGTCTGTATTTTCACTGTTAAGCAGAGGTGTGCATTTTCATACCATGTTGAGAAAAAGAACTTGGCTAACATATTTTTAAAACAAAAAAGTCACCTCAACTCTGCTTTTGTGACTTTGGCACCTTGAATAAGTGTTACGAGTTACACGTTGAACTGCCAGTCAAGTAAAATGGTATATTTCATGGAAAAATGCAGATTTCCAGTCAAGCAATGATAATGTTGCAAAAAGACAACATTTCAATCTACAAACAAAATCTGATGATTTATGTATGATACAATCACTTATTAGCATGCATCCTCAAACATGTAACCAGACGCCGGTGTCCCCGTGTTACATGTTGATTTCCCCACACTAACTCTATGGGAGTAAATATACTTTCTCTTCAATAGGCAATTGCTGTAATTTTCTGACAATTAACTTCGATTTAATGTTTGACAAGTGTATCATAACACTTTGATGCAAGAAATTATCCAAGTATGTATTTCTGCATTTTTTAACCTCATGTCACACTTTGAGGACATATTTCATGGAAGGACCCCTATACCAAGCTTCTTCATTCTTTCTCTTTATCCACTTATCATTCCTTGCAGTTTTGTTGTGGCTATCGTGATGACGTATTTGGTTTATCTGAGAAAACCTAAATTTTTTTGTTCATTTAGATAGCCACATGGTTATCCCAGTCAATATTTACAGAGTGCTGTTCATGGTCCCTTGGCTATAATACTGTCCATGCCCTTCAATATGTTAGAGGATGTCTGTGGCAAATTTTTGAATTTGCTGTATAGCTTAAGCATCTATGCCTTTTGTGGGGGGGTTCTTGAATTGAAGCTACAGATGTTCTAGTAGACCACATAAGTTAAACCGCCATTCGAAAGGTAATTCTTGAACCCTAGTCGACGATGGGACAATCAGTATTTCCAATTTGAGACAATCGTTGTTTGAGTTTGTAACGTTGACGGCAATGTTTTCCCAACAGCTTTGACAGGCGTTGTCGTAGATTTTCAGGTTCACTTTTGACACATATTTTTCATACATAATACGTGGCAGCAATATTTTTAGATCCCACCATTTGGTAATGTCCATGTTGTCACACCAATAGATAATTGTGTGCATTATAGCATTTACCATTGTCCCCTGCAAGTGCGTTCAGTATAATAGAGACTGATTGATGTACAAGATCTCATTTGTGCGTAGTTTTGTTGACAATGATACTTGACGGGAAAATAAAACGACATGGCACCGTTACGTTTATAACATGTTGAGTTGCTTTGTGTATCTGGATTTTGACACAAGTTTGTAGGACGGAATTAGTATCTTTGGTAATCTGGTTGAAACATATTGATCAATAATTGAGGAGCCTAATTGCTGCCCCATTGTACATCCAAGTTTTGTGTGCTGAAGATACCCATAGAAACATGTGAAAATAGGGGAGCCTCTCATTTGAAATTCGCTTCTAAACCAATAATCTTCAATAACCCCTAAAGGCTTCTCCTTTCCTTAAGTACATGTGTGAGAAAGGCACTAAATCTACGATGAAGTGTATTGCAGTCAGAACTGGCTCATGCATGACCATATTCATGCTTACACTTTCCATGTGACAAACATCATCATATGATAATGAAGCATCAATTGAACACAGTAAATCAGGCCATTTATCATTTGCAGAGAGTGTTAGGAACCATGTAGGGGCACCAAGTTGTTCAATTTTTGCCAGTAGTTTGTGCAACTCATCTTTCCAGTATGCAGCAGTTTCCACGAATATTTTCGTAATTCTAAGCTTTGCCGATGAATTCAGAATTGTTAGCAGAAAGAACATCTTGAGCAGTGAAGGTTTCATTGCTTTGCGTACTGTTTGATGAAGCATACGACTGACAATAGAAATGCTACTGTATAACTTTCTGATTTCGAAAGTATTAAGGGCCCAAACCCCACCACGGTGGTGCAATGACGCCACCTATCATCTTCACTGAATAATCTTTTGAAAGTATTGAAGATCAGTTATTTTGAGTTTTCTGTCAATGTCTGAGAACCCGTTTGTACCAGGGATATAAATTGGGTGGAAAACAGTATTGTTCATTCTTTTTTGGAAAGACATTAGCAGGAGCTGAATTTATTGTGGAAATTCAGCTTTTGGCACGTTATCTTGTAACAGATGATTGATATCAACATTTGGTGAGATACCTGGTCCTAACTTCTGATGTGTGTATTATTGGCTCTTGAAGAAATGGTTCAATGTTTAAATGCAGATCTTGGAATTTGTTTCAAAGTCAATCTCTTAATCTTTGTATAGAACATTGTTTTCCTTCAGCCATTTCAATGCTTTAAGAACAAGATCAGTCTAACCCAGATTGTGAATTGAAATTTCTTGCAGTTGCAGATGAATTGATGGTGTTTGATTAAACAAATTAAGTCACAACTTTTCTGCAGGGACGAGGCAATTGTTTATGAAGTTCTTGTATTTGAAAGGGGAAATTGATTACAATTGACCACTTCCCCAAGTTGACTTCCTGGAAGTTTAACTATTTGCATAATGGAATAATTTGCGATACAAGATGTACTTCCATAAAATGCAAATCTTGTAAACATGATGGAATAGCTCCAGGAAACAACATGTTACCATCCAAAAGGGTTTGGCTTATTTTGGCTAACATATCGGTAACAATTTCTGCAATACTTGTTGGATGAACTTTCAACAGTTTTATCTTGATAAAGAAAAATGTAACAAATCACAAGTTGCATTTTTGATATAAGTAGACGATCGCAGTATCCAAATGCAGCGAGTAATTACAGGTACCATGATGACCATTGAGAGAACAGTCACAATTGTAAATTCCACCACTCCAACAACATCATTGTTCAACATTTGATGTATTAATGTGGTTCTATTTGTATTTTTTCTGATGTTTGCTAAACTTGTCATTCTTGTAGAACTATTTTGTCTTGCATGTATTTCTTTTGGTTCACAATGTATATGGTACTTTTGCTATTAATTGTTACTTCAACACATGCAATTAATAATTGCTTCAAACACATCCTAATTGATCAAGTGTGGAAGTGTCACTGAATGACACAGAAATGAACTTGCACGTATTAACCCGGTAATGTAATGTCTCGCATGTATACTCAGATTCCAGTGGATTCAATTCAAAGTTGAAGTTTTTCCCATATATACGTGTTAGATCGAGCGACAAATCCAACAAATTGTTGTATTCGCAGATCCTGCTTTGGCCACCAGATTTGTGACTTGCTCATGGCCACAGCTAGTGAATGCGAACAGGTATAATTTTTATCAGTTTCTTTGCCAAATGCCCATACTGAGTTGTTAATTATCATTATTGTAAACTTGGAATGTTCAGCTGCTTGCATGCAATTCATCCAATTCATGAATACCTGCAATGTGGACTAGTTGAAACTAACAAACTTGACTGACAGAAACGTGTAATCATTGTATCGTGTACCTTGTACGTAGTGTGACATTTTTCAACAGGGTGATGTATCGAAATGAAATTTGGCAACTCATTGACAGTGAGGAAAAATAACTTTCTATTTGTTCTTGTTGAATTGAACCGTCTAATATCATCATCAAACATATAAAAACAAGGTTGTTTAATTGAACTGTATAGTGCATCACCTTGAAACAGCACATGATTAATGATGTCAGAAGTCCACATGATAGACTTAAGGTTTGAAATATGAGCAAATATTAAAAACATCAAGGCATTGCAAGTGCATTGCCTACCTCTTGTATGGTCCTGAAATAAATCATCTCCCTGATTTATCTGCACCAATATGAGATGAAACTGTAAACATGACATCACATCACTCTATGCATGACCATCAGTTCTCTCCATTTTTTGCTGGCCTCCAGAGAGGCCCGCTTAAGATCGATTGGAAAATGACCTTTGCACGTAGCTACGAAAATATTTTTACAATTACAGCAGCAAAGTCGTCCTGAAATTCTTTAACCAACAATTGATTTAATCAGTTTTAATTTGCTAACTTTTCAACATTCCCACATTGTTATGGTTTAAACTGTTTATTTATTACATAATAGCTTTTTCCTATTTATTATTAGTTTCATAATTATGTATCCATGATTTTGCTTATTGGAAGAGCAGACACATATATTCTTGCTCCATTTGTTTCGAAATCGTGTTTTTTGCTGTATGGCATTCAGGGAGCAGAGAATCTAGAAAAACTGGATCTCGCCCAAACCTTCGATGACACACGCCCTTATTATCTATGATCCGTCTGTTTGTTTCCATGACCGATGTGGTGAATTGCTTACGCCTGTGAACTTCTTTGACATTTTGTGTCCCTTTATCAGGTAAACACTAATATAATCTTGCGTAATAAAAACATGCAATGATGCATTATGGAAGTACGTATAAGACAACTCATGTTGCTCACTGAATTTTATAGGCTATTTCTGTAGCCACATTGACGAACACTTTCTGTGTGCAATGCACAAGGTACTATTTGGAGAACGAGTCATTGCAACGTACAATATTGTGTTTTGGGCTTTTTTTGCAAAAACGTCGATTGATTATTATCCCAACTGTTCGGCTTCATTTCAAGTATCCTCTATTAACATGCTGTGATGTCGATACAATCTGGGGCCTAAAACTGGTAATACGAACAACAACACGATTATGACAACAGTATTCGAGTCTTCTGTTTGGCACATTTTTGTTGTCAAACTTGAATAACTTTTAGTATCTATAGGTGTGTAACCCCTTAATCAATACAGCATGCCATTCTACAGGACATCTGCTAAATTCAACCTTCAGTGCATACCTGCTTCATTTGTTGATACATGGCTGCTCCATGATAAAGTGATTATGTTACCCGTAACTAAAGCTTTACTAGTGATCCGCCCCCCCCCCCCCCTCCCCCCCCCCCCCCCCCCCCACCCCCCCCTTGTAATTTCTACCATATGCGAATCTATGTTAGTGGAATCTGTGTTAGTGGGATATAACCCACTAACCCCGAGGAAGGTGTATGGAACAACCCTGCACCATCTCTCCATTACCAGTGTGGACACCAGATGTCATTGTTTACATGCCTCAGCTCTAAACAATAAATATGAGTCCAAACTTACCAAGAAATCACATAGACATGATACCAATTAAACATGGCGCTCTCGATATCTACCCTCCGCGACCTTTACTTTTGCACAATGTCTCATTTGGGCCCGACCAGAAACCTCTATACCACATTAAAATTTTCGCTACCGCGAAATCTCCGCCGTATAGCGCGCCACTATTTTTCGGGCATCTCACCGCCCATGCGCAGTGAGGCGTCCCGTACAAATTGTTTTCTCAAATTGGGGGCATGCTTATCGCTGACGCTACCGGAATACATCTTTCCAATCTGCCGGCAAATCGCTGCAAAACTGACCAGACAGAAAGGTTCAATTCGACACATAAGTATCCTTAGCCAAACGTAGCCTAAGAGTTTGGTGTTATTCGGCGAGTAAGATGTAATTTTCGATTGTTTGTTTTTCTCGCCGTATATCGAATTGTATACAGGTAAGAGGACGCCTATCCTAGCCGCGATTTGCTGCGGGTCCCCTTGTAAATCCACTTCTATCCGCCGTCTTTATGACGAGGAGATTTCCTGAAAGAACGGGTAATTTTACGCCTTGCTCTCACCTGTAAATTGATCAGGCTAGGGCCAGGAAAAAGTGTAGTAAAAGTGTAAAACAAATTCTAGCCGTTATATACCGCATGTTGAGTATTGTATGGTAAGCAGGCGTGCCCTAAAAAACGGTGGATTTTATGATATGCCGTTGGTCCAAAAAATATGATTTTATTTTTAGGGTATGGTAAAAACGATCCTGATCGGATCTTTCAGGCTGATATCCTGTTTTTACTTTCAGGTATGTGCGCCTGTGGTTCCATTTAAATTCATTTTGTTTTTGTTTTTTGCATTGTGCCCCCTGGGACTCGCTCCCCACCCCGGGGGCCGATCCTAGGGGTGATGGGGGTGTCCTGGGGTCCGTAGAGGGATTTGGGGCGGTTGAGTCAGATTGGGGGGTCACCCAAAAATGGGACAATGCCACTTAGTTTGGAGTGTTTTACCGAGAGTCTCCCATCGGAGTAGGGATGGGTTGGGACGGATCTAAATGTGTTGACCCCCCTCCTCAAAACCGGAAGTGGCCCAAATTTAAGGTCTTCCTTTCAGGTCCCTGGGTTTTTCTGGGACCGGGCGGGCCAGGTTCTCCCTTTTGAGTTCGGGAAGGTGGGGGGACCTGTTCCCAATCTCTATCACGGCCCCTCCCCCTGGTATCGCTCGGGTCCCGAAGGGTCGCTGGATTCCTAAACTCGCGGCGGAAGGTCGGGGCTTTACCGCCCAATTACCATTCTCATGATCGGTTCACGTAGCGAGTCCACCCCGACCCCCCTTCTCCTGGTAGCTCCTACCAGTCCCGGGGGGGGGGGGGGGGTTTGTGGTGAGGGGGTGGGGGGTGAGGGGGTTGAGGTTGATGGGAAGCTGGATGCCTATAACTTGCGGCGGAGGGTCGGTGGCTTTACCGCTCCATACCATCCCATGATCGAATTTACATAGGAAGTCCGCACCTATCCCCCTCCTCCTCACAGAGGCGGGACTTGGGGTACGAGGGGGTGGGACACGGTAGAGGGTCTCTCTCCCGTGGGCGTACAGGGGGGGGGGG